>PVLC010016351.1:0-35602 GCA_004027655.1 Graphiurus murinus
TGATCACTCAAAAAGTCTTTAGTATCAGCTTGCAAAATAATCATTATGACTATTGTTGTTGGAGTTTCTGGTACCAGCTGTTTAAATCTCATATAATTTGTGAATTGTAGTTTTCTTTTCTTTTGAGCCATAGTTTGTGTGGTTATAATGATCAATTAATTCAGTTTGGTTATGAATATAAATATGTGCAAATATGCTGGATCCTATCTAGATAGTAACTTTTTGAAAGCATAGACACTGCTATATATTTGTCTTACATATATAGGAACATCTAGAATAGTGATTTATACATAATAGAATCTTAATTAGAAGTTGTATATGTGTCAAAGATTTTACTTAGCTTTTGTAAAATGTCCACCTATTGAGATATTAAAGCTGAAACATGGAAATTTGAAATTAAATTCTTGTGAAGGAATACTATCTAGTAAGTAATGAGCAAAGTAAATATGATTTCTAGACATTT
Source organism: Graphiurus murinus (assembly GCA_004027655.1). Taxonomy (NCBI): domain Eukaryota; kingdom Metazoa; phylum Chordata; class Mammalia; order Rodentia; family Gliridae; genus Graphiurus; species Graphiurus murinus. The sequence continues at coordinate 464 of PVLC010016351.1, forward strand.
TCCTATATGAGCTGGTGAGACAATTTATTTTATTTTTTATATTAATAGTCCCACTTAGGTTTTGACATACAGTAAACTTCATATATTTAAATGTCTACAACTTGGGGAATTTGGACATATATGTACACCTGTGAAACCAGCACCCCAATTACAGTAAAAAACATATGCATACTACCACAATTTTGTCTGTATATGTTTGTGTTTGTAGTAAGAACACTTAAGATATGCCTTCTTAAAATTTTTCTTCCACGATGCACTATTAACATTTTTATCATATAGCAAATACCTAGAACTTATTCATCTTATACAACTGAAACTTTGCACATATTGAAAAATATCACTTTCCCCCTCCCCTCTGCTGCTGGAGACCACCGCACCATTCTTTGCTTGTGTGAGTTTGACAATTTTAGGTATTTCTCATAACTGGAATCATGCGGTTTATTCTTAAATGACTAGATTTTTTCAGTTAGCATAAAATTCATTTATTTTGTTTCATGTAGCAGGATTGTATTCTTTTTAAGGCTGAATAGTAGGCCATTGCATATGTATTCTGCATTTTCTGTATTAATTCATTTGCAAATGTATATTTTTAACATATCTTTGCTATTATGAATAATGCTGCAGTAAGAAAGGGGGTACACACATCTCTTCCATATCTCCGTTTAAATTCATTTGGATATACAACCAGGAGTAGAACAAATAGATTATATGGGAATTCTATTTTTAATTTTTTTATATGATAACCTCACAATTTTACATCCTACCAAGTTTGTGCAAGGATTACCTTTTTGTCATATCCTTGCCAACACTTGTTATCTTCTGTTTTTTAAATAACAGCCACACTAATAGGTGCTAGATGACATTTATTGTGGTTTTGACTCGCATTTCCCTGATGATTAATGGTGATAAATACATTTTCATAAACCTGTTGGCCATTTGTAGGTCATCCTTGAAGGAATGTCCATTTATTTTTGCCCATATCAGGTATTTGGGCTTGTGTGTGTGTGTGTGTGTGTGTGTGTGTGTGTGTGTGTGTGTGTGTGCTTCTCTGTTATTGAGTAGTAGAAGTTCCTTATGTATTTTGTATATTACTTCTTATCAGATATGTGACTTGCAGATATTTTTCCCATTTCATGTTGCCCTTTTATTCTGTTCATTGTTTTCTTTGCTGTGCAGAATCTTTTCAGTTTGGCATAGCCCCATTTATCTGTTTTTCTTTTGTTTAATTTGTCGCCTGTGTTTTGGGTATCCTATCTACCACCTAGAACGATGTTAAGAATGTTTTTCCCTTTCTCCTAGTTTTCTTCTAGAATTTTTATAATTTCAGGTTCTTAGTTTTGAATCTTTAATCTATTTTGAGGTTTTTTTTGTGTGTATAATTGTCTTGATTTATTTTGTATTGCTACAACAAAATACCTGGGGCTGGGTAACTTATAAAGAGATATTCTTAGCTCATGAATCTGATGGCCTGAAGGTACAAGCAGCATGGTGCAAACATCTTGATGAGGGCATTCTGGCTGTATCAGAACATTACTAAGAAGCAGAAAGGGGAATAGCCTCACACAAACAGGGCAAAGTGCATGTGGAATGGACTTACTTTATAATAATAGGCTCTCACAGTACTAATCTAGTTCCAGAAGAGCTCTAGTATTAATACATTCATAAGGGTTATACTGGATCCCACTTCTTATAAGTTCTACCACCTTCCAACACTACCACACTGGTGACCAGGCTTCTAGCAAATGAACTTTAGGAGTCTTACTTATTCTTTTGCACATGTATGCCCAACACACTTTTGTAAGACACTATCCTTTCCCTATGGTTCACCCTTGGTATTCTTGTGGAAGATCATTAGACTCTATGTGTGTGTGTGTGTTTTTTTTTCTTTCTGCCCTCTATTCTGTTTCATTGCTTTATTTGTCTGTCTTTATGCTGGTAATATACTATTATAATTACTGTAGCTTTGTAATATATTTTGAAATCAGTAAGTCTACTGCCTCTAACTTTCATCTTCTTTCTTGGGACTGTTTTTGGCAATTCGGGATCTTTTGTGATTCCATATGAACTTTAGGATTTTTTTTCTATTTGTGTAAAAAAAAGTCATAGGGATTTTCATGGAAATATCACAGAATCTATATATCATTCAGAGTAATGTGAACATTTTAGTAATATTCATTCTTCATCATAAACTTAAAATTCCTTTCAATTTATGTCTCAGCTATGGTTTCAATCAATGTTTTTCAATTTTTAGAGTACAAGTCTTTCACCTCTTTGATTAAATATGTTCCTAATTATTTTATTCTTTTTATACTATTATAAATGGAACCTAAGTTTTTTTCTTCTTTGGATGGTTCTCTGTTAGTATATAGAAATATACACTATAACATTGAATACAAATTATTTTATGTTACTTTTGTATCTATCCTGAAATTTTAATGGGCTCCTTAGAGTATTCTGTATATAAGAATGTGTCATCTGTAAACTGATCATTTTGATTCTGCTTTAACAGTTGGACTTCTTTTGTTTTTTCCTTTCCTAATTGCTCTGGCTAGGACTTAGAGCACCAGGTTGAATAGAAGTAGCAAGAATGTTTTTTTTCCAATCTTAGAGGAAAAGCTTTTATTTATGTTCACCATTCAGCATGAAGCAAACATGAATTATCATATGGCCTTCATCATGATAAGACAAATTCTTTCTTTTTTTTTTTTTTTAATCGTATGTTGTGAGCAGACATCTTTGTTAGGTCCAAATTGAAAACGACATATGTGCCCACATTTCTCATTTGACCCCTTCCCCCAATTCCCACCCCGCTCCCTTGCCCTCCCTCCCTCTCAAGTTTAATTTAGTGAGTAACCTTGATGTACATTAGGGTTTCCCGGCCCCCTCCCCCGTTAATCCCTTTCGGTTAAATCAACTTCTTTGTTTATCGAGGGTCTCTCCTTTTCCATCTGAAGACCCTCTTATGCTCCATCTTCTCCCTAGCATCCGCATATTAGGGAGAACATATGCTTCCTTATTCTTTGTGACTGGCTAATCTCACTTAACACAATGTTTTCCAGTTGCATCCATTTCCCTGCAAATAACATGATTTTGTTCTGCTTTATGGCTGAGTAAAACTCCATTGTGTACATATCCCATAGTTTTGTAATCCATTCATCTGTTGATGGACATCTTGGCTGCTTCCATAGTTTGGCTATTGTGAATTGTGCAGCTATAAACATAGATACACATGCTGGTCTGATAGTTTGGTTTCTGTTCTTTTGGGTAGATACCCAGAAGTGGTATTGCTGGATCATATGGAAGGCTCATTCCCATTTGTCTGAGGATCCTCCATACTGTTTTCCAAAGTGGTTGCACTGGTTTGCAGTCCCACCAACAATGTATTAGAGTTCTCACTTCTCCACATCCTCACCAGCAGTTGTTGTTGCTTGTGTTTTTGATGATTGCCATTCTGATTGGGGTTAGGTGAAATCTCAAGGTGGTTTTGATTTGCATCTCTCTGATTGCTAATGATGTAGAACATTTCCTCATACATTTATTGGCCATCTGTATTTCTTCTTCTGTGAAGTGTCTATTTAGATCCTTTGCCCACTTTTTAATTGGGTTATTTGTTTTCTTGGTTGTTATTTTCTAATGCTTAGGGATAAACATAACCAAACAGGTAAAAGGCACCTATAAGGAAAACTATAAAAAGCTGAAGAAAGAAATCGATGAAGACCTTAGAAGATGGAAGGACATACCATGCTCTTGGATAGGCAGAATAAATATCATTAAAATGGCCATCCTCCCAAAACTGATTTACAGATTCAATGCAATACCCATGAAATTACCAAGGGCACTCCTCACAGACATAGAAAAATCAGTTCTTAAATTCATCTGAAAAAACAAAAAGCTCAGGATAGCCAAAGTAGTTCTTAGCAACAAGAACCATGCAGGAGGTATCACAATACCTGACTTCAAACTCTACTACAAAGCCACAGTAATAAAAACAGCATGGTATTGGCACAAAAACAGAAAACATAGACCAATGGAGCAGAATAGAAGACTCAGAAACAGACCCATGTACTTACAGTCAATTGATTTTTGACAAAGGCACCAAAAATATACACTGGAAAAAAGATAGCCTCTTTAGCAAATGGTGTTGGCAAAACTGGTTAACCATATGCAGGAAACTGGAAATAAACCCCACTTTCTCACCCTGCACAAGAGTCAACTCAAGGTGGATCAAAGACCAGGAAGTTAGGTCGGAGACCTTGCAGCTACTTGAAGAGGGCATAGGACCAACACTTCAACACATAGGCACAGGTAAAAACTTTCTCAACAAGACCTCCAAAGCACAAGCAACTCAAAGGAAGATCAATACATGGGATTGCATTAAACTGAGGAGCTTCTGTGCAGCAAAGGGAACTGTCAAGAACCTCAACAGAGAGCCTGCAGAGTGGGAGAAGATTTTTGCCAGTTACTCTACAGATAGAGGTCTAATATCTAGGATATACAAATTCTTTATTTTTGAGAGTTTTTTTTTTTAATCATGAAAGGGTGTTGTATTTTGTCAAGTGATGTCAAATGATGTTTCATCCTATTTTTACTTTAATGTTGAACAGTTATTTTATTCTAGCATAAATGCCACTTAGTGATGGTGTATAATCCTTTTATGCACTGTTGCATTTTGGTTAGCTAGTACCTTATTTAAGTTTTGTGCACCTATGTTCTTTAAAGACACTGCCCTATAGCTTTGTTGTAGTATCTCTAACCTTAGCATCAGAGTAATGCTGACTTCATAAAATGAGTTTAGAAGAGTTTAAGAAGCATTTGCATTCTTTAAATGTTTGGTAGGACATACACATAAAACCACTTTGTCCTAGGATTTTATTTATTTTTTTATCAGAATATTTTTGATTACTGATTCCATCTTCTTATTTTTCATTGGTCTGTTTATATTTTCTATGTCTTCACGATTTAGTGTTGGTAAGTTGTAGTGTTCCAAAACTTTATACATTTCTTATAGGTTATCCAACTTTTGGCATAAAAATTTTCATGATAATTTCTTGTAATTCTGTATGTCTGTTGAATCAGTGGTAGTGTCTATTCTTTCTTATTTGACTTAGTTAAGTCTAGCTAAATGTTTATAAATTTTGTTTGCCTTTTCAAATAATCAGTTTAGCTTTATGGATTTCTTCTATTGCTAAACAAGTCTCTGTTTTGTTTCTAATCTAATCTTTATTTCCTTTTTTGTGCTGAATTTTGGCTTAGTTTTTTTTCTACTTCTATTAAGAATAAAGTTAGTTTTCTTATTCATAATTTATTTTTATTTTTATTTTTTGCGGTACTAGGGATTGAACTCAGGGGCGTTCTACCTCCAAGCTACACCCCCAGCTCTATTTTTTTTTTCATTCTTTATTTCGAAACCGGGTCTCACTAAGTTGCAGAGTGCCTCACTAGGTAGCTGAGGCTGGCCGCGAACCCGGATCCTCTGGTCTCAGCCTCCCAAATACTGGGATTACAAGCGTGCGCCACCACGCCCAGCTCCATAATTTTTATTTTTAAATGTAGGTATTTATTGCTGTGTTTCTTGAAGAATTTTTCTACATCCCATAAATTTTGTTATATTTTATTTTTCATTGCTTCATGATATTTTCTGATTTCCCTTTTGATTTTTCTTTGATTCATTAATTGTTCAGGAGTATATTCTTTAATATCCAAATATTTGTGAAATGTACAACTTTTCTTAATGATGTACAGTTTTATTCTATTATGGTCAGAAAATAGACCTGGTGATTTTAATCATATTAAATTTGGTATGATTTGTTTTGTGATCTAACAGATGATTTATTCTGAAGAACATTTCATGTGTGCTTGAAAACAAAGCACATTATATTAATGATGGATGGAATGTTCTGTAGATATCTGTTAGGTTCATTTTGTCTATATTGTAATTCATGTTGGCTGTTCCCCTATTGGTTTTCTGTATAAATGTTCTATAAAGTGGGATTTGAAGCTTCCTACTATTAATATATTGCTATTTATTTCTCCACTTCTGTCAGTGTTTATATATTTAAGCATTCTGAGGTTGGGAACATATAAATATACATATATATGTATTTTTTCTATATACATGTGCATATATATACATATATATTTATACATCTATTTTATACATATATATGTGTATATATATATATATATATATATATATATATATATATATATATATATATTTGCTATATCTTCCTGATGCATTGATCCTTTTACCATTATGTAATGTCCTTAGTATCTTCAGACATTTTGACTTAGTCTATTTTGTTTCCACTACAATATTCCTTTGCTTAAAATTTGCACAGAATACCATTTTTTATGTCTTTACTTTCAGCCTATGTGTCCTAAGTCCAAAGTGAATATTTTGTAGGCTGCAAATAGGATTTTTAAAAATCTATTCAGACATTCCATATATTTTGAACAATAAATTTAATCTATGTTTAAAATAATTATTAATAGAGAAGGAGCTTGCATTGCCATTTTCTTAATTGTTTTTGCTCTGTTTTATTGTTCGTTTTTATTTTTTATTAATTGGTGCATTGTAATCATACATCTTTGTTAGGTACAAGCTAAAAAGGCATATATGCACACATTTCTCATTTAACTCCTTCTCCAATTCCCACCCCACTCCCTCACCCTCCCTCCTTCTCAAGTTTGTTTTGTTGTTCTTTTGTTCCTTTTCTCTATTGCTGTCTTTTTGCTGTTTTGTGTTTGCTTTTTGATGTTTTTGTTGGTTTGCTTTAATTTTTTTCTTTGTGTGTCTTCTATAGATATTTTCCTTGCAGTTACAATGAGGCTAACATAAAATATTTCATTGCTATAATAGGATATTTTAAGTTGAATCATTAAAAGCACTCAAAAATTAAGATGAGATACTCTCTTAAACAAACAAAAGCAGAAGTAGTAACTAGACTTGCAATATAAGAAATGTTAGAGGGAGCCGTTCAAGTTGAAGTGAAAAAGATTCTTCAAAACCAAAGCACATGACACTATAAAATTAAGTGGTGAAAGAATAAATATATAGACTAATGCAGAATATTATAATATTATAATGGTAAATATATAGACAAGTTCAGAATACTGTGATACTATAATGGTGGTATATAAATCACTTTCAGTAAAAATTAAGAGTAACTACAACTACAAAAATTTGTTAATGGATACACAGCAGAAAATGTCAATTGTGACATTAATAACAAAGTTTGAGGGAGAGAAGAGTGTAGTTTTTGGGAATGGGAGTGGAATGGTAGTGAGGGGAGAAAGACGAGTGGCAAAACGAGAATAGTCCACGAGAGAGTTCATGGTGGTCAGATTGGAATGGTAACAACAAGTTTTAAGATTATTCAGTATTAATACTGTTTTAAATCATGAGAACAATTTTTTCATTGGTGCAATACAGTCTCACATCATAATGTAGTTCAAAGTGATAGGGACATACATGCACATAGAACTTTGTGAGCTTTCCTTGGCTCCCACTCTACTTCCCCTCCTTCCCCATACATGATATTGAGATTGGCATTGGAATTCTCACATATGTAATAATGTCAATGGAATTGTTTCCTTCATTAAATCTCCTTCCCCCCTCTCCACCTCTTCCTTCACTCCACTGGGGTTTCTTCTCCATTATCTAAAGTCCTTCTTGCATCCCAGTTACTCCCTTGCTTCCACATATGAGAGAAGACATATGACCTTTCATTTTCTGTAACTGGCCAATCTTACTTAGCAAAATATTCTCCAGGTCTACCCATTTCCCTGCAAATGATATAATTTTGTTCTTCTTTATTGTTGAACAGAATTCCACTGTGTGTATATCCCATAATTTTGTAATCTATTCATCTGTTGATGGATGGTTACCTAGGCTGGTTCCATAATTTGGTTATTATGAATTGTTTTGCTATAAATGTGAAAATGCATGTATTACTATAATACTTTGATTTCAGTCCCTTTGGAAAGATACCCAGCAGTGGTATCACTAGATCATGTGGTGGATCCATTCTCAGTTTTCTGAGGAGTCTCCACACTGATCTCCATATTGGCTGCACTAATTTGCAATCCCACCAACAGTGTAAAAGAGTTCCTATTTCCCTACATCCTCACTGGCATTTATCATCTTCATTTTTTTTTTCTTTTTTTGCGGTACTAGGGATTGAACTCAGGGGCGTTTTACCTCCAAGCTACACCCCCAGCCCTATTTTTTATTCTTTATTTCGAAACCGGGTCTCACTAAGTTGCGGAGTGCCTCACTAAGTAGCTGAGGCTGGCCACGAACCTGGATCCTCCGGTCTCGGTCTCAGCCTCCCGAATGCTGGGATTACAAGCGTGCACCACCATGCCTGGCTTATCATCTTCATTTTTGAAGGATAGTTTTGTTGAGTATAGTATTCTCACCTGACAATTTTTTCTTTAAACCCTTTAAATTTATATTATTCTGACCTGCAAGGTGTTATGTAGTTCCCTTTTCTATGATAATTTGTTTTTCTGTTGCTGCTTTCAAAATTTTCAATGTCACTGACTTTTTTTTAATTTTTTTGATTGGTGCATTGTAATCATACATCTTTGTTAGGTACAAACTGATAAAGGCATATATGCACACATTTCTCATTTAACCCCTTCCCCAATGCCCACCCCACTCCCTCACCCTCCTTCCTTCTCAATTTCAGTTTAGTGATTGACTTTGATATATTTGTGAAAGTACATCATGGGCATTAGGGTGCCCCCCCACCATCTATCACCTTCAGTTAAGTCGACTTCTTTGCTTATCTAGGGTTTCTACTTTTTCATCTGGAGACCTTCTTATGCCCCATCTTCTCCTTAGCATCTACATATTAGGGAGAACATATGCTTTTTTACTCTTTGTGACTGACTAATCTCACTTAACATAATGTTTTCCACTTCCATCCATTTCCCTGCAAAGAACATGATTTTGTTCTTCTTTATGGCTGAGTAAAATTCCATTATGTACATATCCCATAGTTTTGTAATCCATTCATCTGTTGATGGACATCTTGGCTGGTTCCATAGTTTGGCAATTGTAAGCTGTGCAGCTATAAACATAGATACACATGCATTGGTCTGATAGTTTGGTTTCCATTCTTTTGGGTATATACTCAGTAGAGGTATTGCTGGATCATATGGTAGGATCATTCCCATTCATCTGAGGATCCTCCATACTGTTTTCCAAAGTGGTTGCACTAATTTGCAATCCCACCAACAATGTATTAGGGTTCCCACTTCTCCACACCCTCGCCAGCATTTGTTGTTGTTCATGTTTTTTATGATTGCCAATCTGATTGGAGTTAGGTGAAATCTCAAGGTAGTTTTGATTTGCATCTCTCTGATTGCTAATGATGTAGAACATTTCCTCATACTTTTATTGGCCATTTGTATTTCTTCTTTCGTGAGATGTCTTGTCACTGAGTTTTGACTGTATGATTATAATGTATTTTGGCATTAGTTTTTGCCTCCTCTGAATTCTTTTGGCTTCATGGATTTAAATGTCTATTGCTCTTCCCAAATTCACAAAATTACAGTCATTATATATTTACATAAGCATTCTTTCTTTTGCTTTCCCTCCTCTTTCTGAGATGTGTATTTGCATATATTAGTTCACTTGATAGTATTCTATAAATCTCTTAGTCTTTCTTCACTATTTTCCATTCTTTTTATTCAAGTTCTCATAATCCTTTTGATCAAGCCTGTTGTTCAAGGTTTCTATTAAAATTTATATTGCTTTTATTAAGTTGTTCAATTCCAGAATTTGTTTGGTTCTTATGATTTCTCTCTCTTTGTAGATATTTTCATATATTTTTTTTACTGTTTTATTTGTGTTGTCTTTCTGTGTTCTCTTGTAGTTCACTGAGCTTCCATAAGATCATTATTTTGAATTCTACTTCAGGCAATTCATAGGTCCTTATTTCTCTGGGGTTGGATACTAGAGATTTATCTTGTTCTTTTGTTTGCATGATATGTCCCTGATTCTTCTTCATGTTCCATGTAAGTTTGCATTGGTGTCTGAGCAATTGAAGGAACTACTGTATTTCCCAGTCTTTATAGACAGGCCTTAACAGGGAGAGGCCTTCATCATTCAGCCTGGCTAGAGACTCTAAGATTCTCTCAAACTTTTCCTGTAGAGGTACCCTCCCACTACTTTTCCTCCTGGAGAAAAACTTTCAGAGTTGTGCACTTTCTCTCATTCTCAAAGAGCTGTGCTAGCTGCAATTTTCTTTCTATTCCTTTTCCCTAGGGTAGGGAACTGAAATTATGAGATGTTGGATACGTGCTTCATTCTCTCCTAGAGGGTAATTTTCAGAATTGTGTGCCTTTTCCCAATCTTCTAGAACTATACAGTCTGCAGTAAGATATCCTCCTTTTTTCTTTGTTCTTAATTTCCCCCAGATATTTGAACTATGCAAGTTTCTTCAGTGTTATTTGTGAGGATAGAGAGAAATAAGTCCCCATGGCAATGTTTGAAAGACTTAGGACAGTGAATGTATATTTGGTTCTCTCCTTCCTGAGGGGTAAGACATAGACTGAGGCAATCCCTCTTGGTGCTGACATGGGCTGATGTGAAGAAGGAGCTGATGGAGGATAAATGAAATAGCTCTTCTTATCTGTTTCAGTGCAGCTTCTCTTAGTTTTGTCCTTGTCTGGGGTATTGCCACATCTTAACTGGATTCTGGGCCACTCATATAGGTTTTCTGGTCTGTATATTATTGTTAAAGCAGTTTCTGTTTGGGGAAACAGAGTATAAGACCTCCTGTTCCATCATCTTGCTGCCATTACCTCTCTTATTCTTCTTGCCAAAACATTTTTTATCTATGTTATGGTTAGACTTTACCCAAGCAGTTTTTAAATAAAATCAATAACTTTTCAAAATAAATATTTGGCTCAGACACATAGTTTTACTTGATCCTCCACTTTAGTATAATTATTTCTTGCTAATAATACACTTAAAAATACTTTTATTGATGCATTTTAACCTCACATAGTTATGCAGTTCAAAGAGAAAGGGACATACATGCACACAATACTTGGTGAACTTCCTCCTAAATGCTAAATATAGTTTTTTTCTTTTAAAGAATAGTAAGTATAGTTTGAGCATTATTGTAGGTAACTAAACATAAATTATTCTCAAAAGAATGTAATTTTAAACAATCTTTTGAATATCAGAGGTTTTCCTTAACAGATATAAGTTAGTTGTTTTCAAACTCAGAATGCATGGACTCTGACAGTATATTTGCATTTCTGTGAGGAGTCCACACATCCCAGTTTAAGAACCCCCCCCCATCTTAAATGTTGATTCCCTTTAAAAACTTCTCATTAAAGTACTTTAGAAAATCTTATACAGATGGATTTAGCTAAATTTCATTATTTTAGCAGTTTAGGACAGCTATTGTTAGAGATAATGATGCTTTTGTTCAACTTAATGGTAATTGTATGCAAATTTGAGAATTTGCCACAGGCTTACTATTTGTGGTGAACTTGTGGGAGTAGTTAGATTTCCTTTTTCTTTTCAGGAAAACTGCCAGGATCAGGAATCACTGGCTGCCTCAAAATTGCAGCTGTGGTTGTCTTCTCAAATTACTAGGAAATTAGAGCAGAGTTTGTAGCAAACTTGAAAATTATTATACAGCAAAGACTTGTTACTTAGAAGCACAGTTAATGAATGAAGTCAGTTAAAAGAGTAAATTGAGTAAAAATAAGAAAAAAATCAGAAAAATGTTAAATTAATTAACTGGTCTTATCTTAAAAGAAAAAAGGGGTAAAATATAAGCTTTGAGGTTCTCTTCTAAGACTGGCCACTCTCCTTTTGTCTTTTTAAAATTTAATCTATTTGTAAATAGTTGTTTATTCTTATATATAAGTTAAATTTGAAGTAAATTTTCAAGCCAGTTAAGAATATATTATGTCTCTAATAATAAGTCACTTTAGTATAAACAGAAATTAACTCATAAATGAAAATGCAGATGATGTACTGTTCCCATAGGCACTCCAATAGTAGTCATCACACTCATTTAGTTAAATGAAATAATACAGAGTAAACTAAATAAGCAATTACAAATAATAGTAAATGTTGTAATACTGAGGGAGGGCAGAGGACCTGGGAATAGGAAGGGTTAAAAGAGACCATCTGTATAAAGAACGGAGGTAGGGAAAGTTGAAAGATACAGGGATAACAGTGCAAGTTAATACATAACTTCAGTCCCAAGAGTTATCAAAGAGGAAAGGATAGTTAAAACAAACTGGTGGTACCAGGAGATTACAAGAGCCCACTGAACTTTGGGACAGAAATTCAAAATAAGAATTGCAACTGGCAAAAGACATTAGGTTGCCAAGACCTAATTCTGACCAATCACAAAAGAGCAGATGGGGCACTACAAGAAGGGATAAAAGCTCACATCCGAAGAACTTCAGGATTACTCTCTGTGACCACTCCCCACTCTATGAGGAGGGGGGCTTTTTAATGTCTTCTATCTTCCCTATGCTTAAAAAACATCTTCATACCCTTTACACATCCTTCTACAGTCTGTCAACTTAATTTTGCAGGCAAGAACTCAATAAGAGGAAAAAACCTGTATCCTTTGGGGCAGGAAAGGAAGAATTTGGTTACAATATTGCTTCTCTCAACTTCCTTAAAAATTTGTGTATGCATTCTTATTCAGAGGTATATTTCAACATGAGGTCTGTTAAAAGTTTACACAATGTCCATTTTCTTTATATATGAACAATTAAATTCTCTAGAAAGTCCATTTCAATTTTAATAGAGATTTTGAACGTGTTGTGAAGATTCAGTGATTTACACTAAAATGTGCTCTCTAAAACTGAAAACAAAATGCAAGTCTGTTTATTTTTTTTGTAATTTCTCATCATTAAATTATAGTTGTATTCATTTTATGCTCAGACCTGATAGTTAATTTAATAATTTAAAGAAGCTACCGTAAAAAATAAGACATTTGTGTCCATATTACATACTACACTTCATCTCTTACATCACTTTTCTTGAATTTGGCACACTTAAACTTTAATATATTTTACCTCCTGACATTAATATACCTAAGGCAAAGCCTTTCTCACTATTTCAGTATGGATCTTTTTTTCTTCAGGGAAGAAATTTTCCTATGTCTGTTCATCATTTAAAACCATTGTAGAATCATGGTGGATGTTTAGAAACTTATTCAGAATTCAGTGTATAGTTGGTCAATTGTCAGTTATGATCAGCCATCATATTTTTAAATGATTTTTTGAAGAAAAAAAAAGCCAGATGACTTCTTTTCTACATGGTAAGTCTTAAAAAAGTAAAACAGAAGTTTGGATCAGTTGCACACATAAAATAGTTAAGTTTTTAAATTTATAAATACATAGTTTCTGAAATTAGCAAGTGATTTTCTAGTATATTATAAAAATTATTTTCTTATAAATTACTAATATGGTAGATATTTAAAACATGAATAAATTGTGTTTATCCCAGGTTATCTTGATTATACAAAATAAATCTAAAAATTAAACTTTTCTGTGCAAATCTTGACACTCAAATTTGGTTGTATGCTGCTCTATTGCATACTAATTATGTGGAGTAATTTATTGTATCTTTTAAAAATAAACAACAATTTATATTTCAATAATTTAATGTAAAAATAGTTATCATTTTTAATCTAATAATTTTTATGCAATAGAATAAATAGATAACAGAATTTGGAGAGTTTCCTAGAACTCTAACCCAATATCAAGCATCATAAATTTACCCCTAACTTTTTTAAGGGTTTTAAGCTTATGTTATTCTTTGCTAAACTTTTTAATTAAAATCTTAGTAAAAGTTTATACAACAGGACTCTTAAATGTGAGAATTTTACTAAATTATAATCACCTTAAAAAGACCTGAAAATAATAGTAGTATCATAATTATTTGGCATGTCACAATGTTATTTAATTTGAACATCATGAGGGTTGTATAAAAAGAAATAATAGAGCTTAACTAAGAAAGACTCTCAAATGTCCTATAAATACTGAGGGGGGAAAAAAGAGTATAGAAAAATATTTCACTTGGACTTAAAAACATCAAATGACTCGTAGAAATGCTTGTCAGCAAATTTTTTTTTCATGGATGGTGGAAATAATTGAGTGAACATCTATGTAGATAAATAGCCTAATAAGTAATTGCAAAGCAATTCATGATGGATCATACCATGATTCCTTCACTTGCCTTCATATATGAATCATAGCAATGAGTAGTTTTTTAGTTTTAATTTACAAAAATGATAATTTTCATGGTGTTATACTAGAGGACTGAATATCAAAATTTGATTTGTTCAGAAAACAACTGTGGTGCCATTGAAACTCAGTGATGGCTGAGCCAAAGTGTTGAGCCAGCAGATGTCAGAGATTTGAGCTCCACCATTGTAGACAGCACATTAGTATAGTGGAGTGGAAAATGAAACCCCACAATTAATTCAGACCTGATGGTTGATTGATGAAACTAAAAAATTTAAAATGCTGAAATAGAACAGTTTTAGAGTAGAGGGAAATGAGAAAGAAAAAGAGAAATCGAGAGTGTATGTGAGAGATTAATGCACTTGACACAACTAATTTTCTTCTATGAAACTTCTTGTCAGACTTCAAGAGAGAGAAAACTATTGTGTTGAATAACATAGAACTGCTGATAATTTACTAGCTTTGACTTACAAACATTACATTTTCATATGTTTCAGCATAATATAAAATGCTAACTTCAGGGTCTGCATTTTAATGAGAGTTCAATAAGAGGCAACTCTTTACCTTTTCTCATATAAAGAAGCATGCAGTTATTTTTGTCCCTCTTGTATTAGCATTCTACAATTCAGCAGAGATTCTGGGGCTCCAAAGAACTGTTGTAAAAGGAGAAGAAAAAGAACTTCCTGTATACAAGATCAGGAAAGTGAAAGAAAACCAGCATTCAACAAATGTTTATTGAACCTTTACGCATGTCAAAGGGAAACAGAATAGGTGCACTCAGGGAGTGTGGCCAGAAGCAGCCATTAAAGAGAATGGAATGTTTCTGAAATCTAAGTTTTGTCCTTAAACATCATGTGACTTTTGCAGTCCAATCTATAACATGTCCTCCAAATTCTTTTTCTATTGCTTTTCTACCCTGACGTCTTAAAGGAAAAAATACAAATTTCTATGAAAGTATATATCTATGATTTTTAGTACCTCTAGATTCCAAGTTGGGTATTTGCATGGCCAACATTGGAGATGCTAAGGCTGACTCCGGAAATTGTGAATGGAAGGCTGTCTGAAAAGTATAAATGTTATAAGATGGAATAACTGGAAGTTATAAATAAATAAGCTAAAAAGAGTTACAAATTAGAACTGAAAGGAACTTGGATAGCTTGTAGGCACACTATGACCTAAGTCATAATAATAGCAATAAAAAATAGTCGTGGAAACCCTTGTCAGACCTAGTATGTGGGCGAAAGAGGAAAGAAAAATGAAAGAGAAAGAGAGAGATTACATTAAGAAGGAGAAGCTAAAGGAATAGAAGGAGAAAAAGGAAGTGTACAATAGGGATTTAGTAAAATGGGAAGGCAAAGTGTTGGGCTCCTGAGGCTACTCTGAATCCCCTCTCTGGTCCTTAGTGAAGACTAATCTGGGATGGAGGCAACAAAATAAGACCCTGAGCCGGGCATGGTGGCGCACGCTTGTAATACCAGCATTTGGGAGGCTGAGACTGGAAGATCCCAGTTCGTGGCCAGCCTCAGCTACCTAGTGAGGCAGTCCGCAACTTAGTGAGACCCTGTTTCAAAATAAAGAATAAAAAATAAGGTTGGGGGTATAGCTCGGAGGTAGAATGCCCCTGAGTTCAATCCCCAGTACCGCAAAAAAAAAAAAAAAAAAAAAAAAAAAAAAAAAAAAAAGACCTTGGCCATAATTTAATAAATTTTGCCATCTGCCTCAATCCCTGTGTGCACTTAGCTCCCTCTGTTGGACTGGTGGTGTTGACACACAGTGATGTTTGCTCTTTGGAGAGGCAGCCAAACAAAATATCCTTCTGATATTTTACATTCAAAATATATAAGAAAATGATCTCTTCTTCGTGTTTCTACGTTTGTATGACTGTTTTCAGAGGTGATAGCACCACTCAAGATGTTTCTTCCAAACCTTTTGTTTTAGTAGAGAAGTTCAAGTATTTTGGATCTTCAGCACACGGACTCCCTCATAGGAAATATATCCAAAACTGCAACCACATTAAGGGAGACATTTGGAAATTTTCCTATTAGAAGGCAATCACAACAATTTTCAGTAATGACTATATCTCTTGTGACTCATTTTAATATAATAACAAAGCTCTCCTTCCCAAGTGGGTGAAAGGTACACACATTTTTCTAAGAGGTTAAGTCATGTTTGGAGATGAAGCATGAGGACTAGGAATTCCAATGTTTGGGGAAATTTTGGATCAGCAATAATTTAGGATATAGATTATATTCATCTATGAATTTGTCAAAATATACAATATGTGAAGTTGGATGCCTTGTTATTTGTTTATAGATTTTCTCCCAATATATTTCCTTCCTTCCTTCCTTCCTTCCTTCCTTCCTTCCTTCCTTCCTTCCTTCCATACTAGGGATTGAACTCAGGGACATTCCACCTCCAAGCTACACCCCCAGCCCTTTTCATTTTTTATTTTTAAGCTAGGTCTTGATAAGTTGTGGAGAGTCTCACTAAGTGACTGAGGCAGGCCTCGAACCTGTGATCCTCCTGTCTCAGCCTCCCAAATACTGGGTTTACATGTGTGTACCATCATGCCCAGTTATATTTTTCTTCAATGCACTGATTTTTTTTTTAAACTGAAAAACTTGACTTGTAACAGCATGTTTTGGTTATTCCAAGACTTGGAACTCAATCAGCAGGAAGACTGTTTCTTGGCAAGAGAAGTTAAGCAGTCAGAACTCCACAGAAGGAAGACAGTCAAAACATGGTTGAACTGGAGGCAGCATAGAGAGCAGAAGACTGATAAGAGCCCCACACATCTCATCTGATGAGCCTAGAGCAGAGGTGGGTGCCATATTGGCAAGTCTGTATGGGAGCTGGCAAGAATGTGGGGAAATAGGAACTCTTCAACACTTATTGGCGAGATTGTAAATTAGAACAGCCACTATGGAGATTAGTGTGGAAATTACTCAGAAAATTGGGAATGGATCCACCATATGATCCAATGATACCACTTCTGTGTATCTTTCCAAAGGGACTGAAATAAAAATATTATAGTAATATATGCATATCCATGTTTGTAGCAGCATCACTTATAATAGCCAAATTAGGGAACCAACCTAGGTGTCCATCAACAGATTAGTGGCTGACAAAATTATGGAATATACACACAATGGAATTCTTTTTTATATGCTTTTATTGGTGCATTTTAGTCCCACATCATATTATAAATCATGTTGTCAGTGACATACATGCACACTGCACTGTGTGCCCCCCCCCATCACCCTGCACACAAAGGAATTCTACTCAGCAATAAAGAACAAGATTATGTCATTTGCAGGAAAATGGATGGACCTAGAGAACATTATGATAAGGGATATTAGCCAGTCACATAAAGTGAATAGTAATACATTTTCTCTCATATTTGAAAGCTAGGGAGTAATTGAGCTACAAGATGGGCTTTAGATAATGGAGGACAAACCCCAGTGGGACCAGGGAGGTGGTATAGGGGTGTCGGGGGAAGAGGAAGAATTAATGAAGGAAACACTTCCATTGATGTTGTGTACATAGGTAAGAATACCAATGTCAATCTCAATATCATGTATAGGGAAAAGGGGAGTGGGGAGGAAGCCAGGGGAAAGCTCACTAAGCGTTTTGTTAGTGTATGTCACTATAATTCTGAACTACATTATGGTGGGAAACTATAATATGCCAATAAAAGTCTTACAAAAATAATAAAATAAATAACCTGATGGTAAATACTACAGCTTTTCCCAATGTCCCCAGCTTTATCTTGTTGGAAATGATAATGACTATATATTTATTTTGTTATTTATATTGATATTCACTTGATTTATTGATTTTCATATTACCAAAGCCATATATTGATTTTGCAATGAAATAACAACATGCTGATTTTTTTCATGACTTTCACATTAGAAAAATCAAGTTTAAAATTCATATTCCTGAGAATTCTATGCCTAGGAAGGAATGGGATAGTTAGGAGATCATACATGTAGGAGGAGTGATGAAAGTAATATTTAGGACTTTATATAAAATATCAACCCTGTTATTTTTTGTATGTAGTCTTGTATGTATTTATATGTAGCTTTTGTTCTGTAGCATACTATAACATTTTTGTTATTTTTATACTTTTATTGATGCATTATAATTTCACTGTAGCATATTAAAAATGGAAGATCTACATAGCACCAATTCCCCATATATTTTTCAGGTAACATATGCCTATAAGGAAAAAATACAATCTACATTTAGTCAAAGGCACTTATCAAAGAAAACCAAGGGAGCATCATATAATCCAAGTGGAGGGAAACTGAGTTATGCCAGAATGGTTCTGTAATGAAGGATTGCCATATCTTCAATAACCAAGGGTGCTCGTCTCCTGATCACTTTACTTCTGGGTCATATGAATCATGAATCTTCATTTATATGGGCATCTGCTTTGTGCATTCCTGTTGACAGAGCTAAATTTGACTGCATCTGCATGGCCCTTTATATTATCCTGAAATCTGCCTCAAGCTTCTTCCATGCCCAGAACCCACAATAATTTAAAGAAGTTTTGGTATAATAATTTCACACTCCCATGGGAAAGGATATGGTTACATCAGCTATGTCAAGTACACACTGCAGGTTTAATCAGGAAATTGAGTGTTGAGAATAGAAGAGGGATGTTTTAATATTCACTTAGTAGATGGTTTGTATCAGATTCTCCAACAGGGGTGGTAGAAAGAACATCAATAACAGATCTAATACTTCTACTTCAATGTGCAAATAACTCTAAAAATAAGAGACCAAACAACCTCATTTTACCACTGAAAATTAAATTGAAAAAATCAATACTTTATATTAAATATAAATTTATGTTAGTAGATGTCAGGAAATACACCAATTTAGTAGAATTAACCTGCTAGTATGTTTTTTTTCCAATTATGCTTTGAAATTTCTAAATCTGAGGTTTGTTGAGAATTTTTTTCTTAACTGAGATATAGATAGTCCCTACAGTTTCTACTTTTTAAAATTCTTCTATTATTTCTACTCCTAAGTATATGTAATTATAATAATAGAAAGTTATACTATAACAATGTAGATTTTTAGAAATATATTTTGAGTATTTTTTATATTATTTGGCAATATAAAAGGAGTTTCTAAAGGATTTTAGATTCTATAGTAGTTTTCAGAACTTGCATACACACAAATACTCATTCAGTTGCATAGAAAGAATTTAGAGCCAATAGTTTTAATATTTATTAAAAGAAGATTTTCTTTTTAATTGTGAAATGTTTTATGCTAAAAGAAGGAAGAATTCTCTTTACTAGTTGTATTAGAGTTCAAAAGAGTATAGCAAATGCTCTTGGATATGATAATATAGAGTATTCTGAATATTTTGAAAGCCAAATATTGTCATCATTTTTCCTAAATGGGAAGGATACTGGTCATATAAATGAACTACTTGTTAAAAGTGAAATGAACAGGAACCATTTCTTATTATAATCAAGTTCTGTTCTGGAGACATGCTAAATTATTATAATGCCTATTAACACATGGGTATTGTACCTTCATTTTCTATATTTTTGTCTACTGGATCCTTCTATTAAATTTAATCTCAAATATTCCTCATTGATTATTTGGTCACTTTCCCTATTTTTCTACTTCACAAAACATCCTTCTAAAGAAAGGAAAAGAAAAAAAATTGATAATCACTATACACTTACTAAAATAAACCAAATGCTTTACATAAGTAAGCATATTTAATCCTCATAAGAGCACTGCAGTGTAGATTATATAATGAATGAAAGATTTGTTTATTTTGTAGTACTGAGGATTAAACCCAGAGGCATTCTATCTCAGATCTACACCCTCCAGCCCTTTTTAGTTTTTGTTTTGAAATAGGGTCTCACTATGTTGCTGAGGGTCTCACTAGGCTACTGAGGATATCCTCAGACCTATGTTCCTCCTGTCTCAGCCTCCCACGTACTAGGATTACAGGCACACACCATCACGCCCAGCATTATATATTATTTCGAGAAGAAAAACTTTAGCATCTGAGAAATGAAAAAAATATATATATCCAAAATAAAAAAATCAAATAGCTAATAAATCTTGGACCTGGTAGTTGATCAGGTCTTTATATCTAAATGCTTTTTGCTTTTTAATCCCGTAAGTGCTATGTCAATGATTTCCATCCCGTTGAATCTGCTCAACTTTTACCTGGTGTCTCTTCACTTTATCAACTTTTTCCTCTTACTTTTCTCCAGCATGTAGCTTGTTTTTCAATTATCCATCTGCTTCCACCTCTGGACCTTTGCTTTATTGACTCTTAAGCCAGTAGGCCTGATTCCTCTTTTATATAAATTCAAACCCTACACTCTCTGCAACAACTCCTTCCCTTATTGTAAATAAAATTCCCTGCTCCTTTTGGTCTTTACCTTCTGGTCTCCCTTCCTTATTCTATGTCTTTCTTAGTTCTTGCTACGTGTGACTAACATTAACTCAAGATTCTGAAAATGAGATATTCAATTTCTACATTAAATTTAAGAAAAATATTGCCTGGTAACTTGAGGAAAGTAGTGGCTTTTAACTTTCATGTTAGCAATAGAGATCCAATGAAACAGATCAGGCCTTGGATCTCATGATTCTGCTGCCAAATTTAAGAATCATCAAATCCTGTGTGGTTTCAGACACCATTTTTTTCCCAGTTAATTACTACTTACACAAGGCAGTGTAATTCATGTTTTCTTACATTTTGCTGCATTCCAGAGAATTTCATAAGTGTTTCCCATCCTCAGTTTCATGGCATGAAGCAAAAGGGGATTTTTGGTGAATGCACTCATATTTTGCATCTTGGGATGTAGAGTAGGAGTATTTTCATAGAGCAGTGGATCAAGATTGAGAATGGTGGGATTGAAAGTTATTTCTTAAGTGGAATTCTCATTGTTCCTGATCACAGTCTGACTCTGATTGGTGATCTGTGCACTGGGAAATATAGGGAGCATCTGTACTTGCACACCTCTTTGCTTATTTTTTATCTTATCGGAACCAGAAATAAATAATAATGTCATAGTTTACCAGAAGCTGCTTTTCTCACCTGCCTGCAATTTCTGGACTTTGAATTTAAGATAAAAGCCACTAAAAGAAAGAGAAAAGGAGCCCATTATTTTTTTGTATACATCTATTTTTTCCCTAAAATTTGGGAAAATGCCATATATTAACTACATGACTGCCAAATTCTTTAGTATTCAAACTTAGTATTCAAAAACTTTAAAAAATAGTGCTATAATTCTTTGATTCTGACTCTCAGCTTTCTGAGGATGTGTATGAGTACTACTAAAACCTGGAGCCATGTAACCTCGGTCTTCTGCAAGGGTGCCTTAGGTTTTGTCCTAGTTGTATATTTCCAGTTTTCATTTGTTCTATCTTTAGTTTTTTGTTACTGTACATCTGTGTATAAGTTAAAATTAACCCCAAATGCTCCACATGAAATGGTCTCATCTAAATCAGACCAAAACCAAAATGAATCATCTCCAACTTAAAAATTGATTCCAAATACTAACATTTTATATACTCTAGTTGTTATGTATTTATAATTCTAACATCATTCAGATGTAGAAAACTTGTTTTTATTCTATTATTTATCTTTTCCAGTATAATTTTGATAGAACCCAAGGACTTTAATGAATTTGTTTAATTTCTATTTTTCACATCTAATCACTGAAATAAAAATTCTGTGGAGTAAGGCTATTATGTAGTACTTCTTTAAATTAACACAAATTATTATTATTATTATTATTATTATTATTATTATTATTATTATTATTATTGTTTTCTCTACTGGGGATTGAACCAGGAGTGCTCTAACACTAAGATATAGCTCCAGCTCTTTTTGTTTATTATTTTGAAATAGAATCTTCCTAAGTTACTACCCAGGTTACCCAGGCTGGCCTTGAACTTGTAATCTTCCTTTCTCAGCCTCCCAAATACTGGAATTACAGGTATAGACCATTGTGCCTGACCAGTTAATACAATTTTTAATTTTTTTTTTGTTTGGATTACTTTTTCTTTTCTTTCTGTTTTTGTTTGTTTGTTTTGCAGTACCAGGGATTGAACCCAGGGGCATTCTACCTCCGAGCTACACCTCCAGTCCTATTTTTTATTCTTTATTTTGAAACAGGGTTTCACTAAGTTGCGGAGGGCCTCACAAAGTAGCTGAGGCTGGCCGCAAAACTGATCCTCCAGTTTTCTAGTCTCAGCCTCCCAAGTACTGGGATTACAAGTGTGCACCACCACACCCAGCTTGATTCATTTTTATATCAGATAAAGCCATGCATTGTTGTGAAATGAATGCATGAATTAACTGAGAAACTAATTCTAAGTCATAATGCTCAAATAATGAACAACACAAAATTCCTCTTTTGCTCTGTCAAAAACTCTAATAATAATAATCTGATAGCAATACATTTCCTTATATGACTCATATTCCATAATGAACTAATGTACCTAGGCATAGGAGACGCAAACATATATTAGACTTAATTCTTGTCTTTTATGGACTCCTAGTTTAGCTGTGAGTTTCAGGGAAAAACTTTAATTTCAACACTATAGATATTTTGTTCTATAAATTTCTGCTAGTTTCTCTCAAGTTTCCTGAAGACAGAGTATACAAGTTCTGCAAATTATCTGACTGCAGAAATGAAATCTAGTGTAAGTATTGCAAAGAAATCCCCAAATTACCAACAAAACATTTTTTTACAAACCAATTATCCTTCCCTAGTGCCCCAAGAGATATACAAGAAGTAGAAGGAGAGAAAGCATTTTTATTTTTTTACCTATCTCCATATACTTACTTGTCAGAGCTGCTTAACTTTGACTTTTCAGATAGTGAATGTGCCTGAACTGGAAAAATAAATTATGTAAATAATCTTTTCCAAGTCTGGGAAGCATTTTCTTTCCAAATGCAGGAGCTTCAGTATATCTGTGGGTAGAAGTGATGCTAAAGATACACAGATTTGCAATTTTTTTATTTAAAAAAATATGAATTTATTTCCAATGTTAAGTAGTAAGAAGTTACTGTTAGTGTCTGTAGTCTGGGAATTACTGCACCAATGAGAAGGGACTTTTGGCTTTTCTGCTAGACAAGGATCAGTAGAAGTTAAGCCATGGGAGCCTACCAAAACATAAAACATTTAGCTGCTGTTCTGCCTTCATTTTTGCTATAGAAGCCATGTAGAGTATTTTCATAAGGTTCTCAACTGGTGGTAAGGAAATAAGCTCCAAATATCTCACTAAACCTTGCACTGTGATTTACTAAACACTAAAAAATGCTCATTTTTTCTTACTTCCATAGGTATGTGCATGAATTAATTTTTTAAATGCATGATTTTATCTTTATTCACAAAAGAGTTTAGATACATAAAATATGTTCACAATCCTTTCTTTACTTATCTGAGAATTACAGTGTGCTGAAGGAGAAGGAAAGTAGCCTGAGCACCAAACCAAGCAATCTCTATCTGCACAAGCTTGGTTTCTGGGGCCTAGTAAAGATAAATACTCATCCATCCAGCGCCTTCATTTTTGTAATGTCTCCCTGTCCAAGTTAATAAATGCTTTCTTGCTGGTTTCTTGGCATCTCTTTGAATGAGGAATGTAAACTGAAAAGGCCTAGGAGACTAAAACTGGCACAAAACTCCATGGTGAATAATGTCAGGAGACACCAAGACTAGCTCAGTAGTCCCAAACGCAGTGCCATAGCCTTTACTAGAGGACAGATGGATTTGCTGCCTGGGACAAAGCTGTTGCATAATTTGCAGATACAGGAGAAAAAAGGATAAAAAAAATAGGAACAAACCTAAGTCCATTTTTGTGCAAATGGAAGTTAACTATAAAGCATGAGATTTATAGAAAGAATATTGCTGACAACAATTTGAAAGTTTAATAAATAGAACTATCAACATACATTTAATCTCTAGATATTGAAAAAGGGAAACATAATGTGAGTTTTTCTGAGAATACTTTGAAATTTTGGAGAAACTACCAAAAGAATTAGACTGAAACTATTATTTAATTATCTCTGTATTTATACTATATCATAAACTATTACTGTTTAAAAAACTAAAAAATCCCCTAGAAAATCGAGCTTATTTACCCAAATTGTTTATCATTAGAGAGAGAGAAATAAAAGAACGTTTTCTTGGTGCTAAGGAGTGTGAGTAGACATTAGTTCGAATTTTATTCTCCAAGGAAGAACTCAAGTATATTTTTAAGTTTCTATTTTTCATTTCACGTGTTAGACTTTCCTCAGTCCTGGTTCCAGTCTTTGATTACAGTATGTATAACATATTCCCAGATGATTTAAAGTAAGTATCTTTTAACTCATATCCACCCTGTAAGTCAGTACTTTAGATTTTCACCATCTTTTAAGTCTATGGAATATGAGTTTTAAAGTGTGCCATAACAACTGGAAGTGGGGAACCAGAGGCAGCTCACATCTGAGTAGCTTACCATTGAGGTTCACTGGAAAAGTAAGGATTTGATGTAGCAATGAAGGATATATTGTAATTCCATGACTCTACCAAATCAGCAACATAGAGTTCTAATATAACTAAAAGGTTAAAGAGGGTCCTTTTATATCAGTTAGAAAGGCAGAGAGGGAGATAATGCAGGAATATCCTTTTTCCTTAAGGTTGTTTTCTAGTAATTGTATAGCCTTCTTCCTTATACCCTATTGGCCAGACAGAAGCAATTGATCATATCTATTCATAAGAA
Source organism: Graphiurus murinus (assembly GCA_004027655.1). NCBI lineage: Eukaryota > Metazoa > Chordata > Mammalia > Rodentia > Gliridae > Graphiurus > Graphiurus murinus. The sequence goes on from PVLC010016351.1 coordinate 25,463, forward strand.
AGGTTGGGAAATGTAGTCAATAGACAAGGTCCCAGTAAAAACTTTAAAGTGCATGGAATAAAAAGAAAATGACTATAGAATATTAGGGGGAAAATAGTGTTGGTCTATTTTGGTCAACATTCTCACTGCTATATTCCAAAATGACTGACCATACAACTTAGATGAGGGAATATTTACTGCTCAGGTTTTATGTGGATTCTAGGGTTCATTCCATGTGAGGCCAAGATTTGAAGGCCAGGGAATGGTAGAGGGAAGCAGAGGGAAAGGAAAAGGGCAAGAAAGAATGAGAGGGAGAGAGAGAGAGGGCACAAAGCTCTGCTATCACATCGTGGAGTTTGGGAGCAGAGAGGAGAGAAATAGTAGGGAAAAGAACCATATGTAGTCCCCAAGACCACTCCTGCAGAGACCACTCTTCACAACCAAGCCCAACTTCTATTCTATTCCATTGGTCTAGGTTTCTGTTTTTGTGCTAACCATGCTGCTTTTTTTACTATCTCTTTAGTATAATTTAAAATCAGGTATTGTGCCTCCAGCATGATTTCACTGCTCAGAATTGCTTTAGCTTTTATGTCTTTTATTCTTACAAATGAATTTTAGGATTATTTTTCTAGCTCTGTGAAGGATGACATTGGTATTTTGATAAGGATTTAATTGAATCTGTGTATCACTTTTGGTAGTATGGCCATTTTGACATTATTTATTCTGCCTGTTCAAGAACATGAGAGGCCTGTACGGTTTGGATTTAGAATGTCTCCACAGCCCTCACTGAAACAAGGAAGCAGTGTTGGAAGCAGGCATTGGTTGCTGAAGAGGGGTCCCTGGAGGTATATCCTTGAGAAGTATATGGACTCTCTGTCTCTCTTTCTGTCCCCCCCAGTTCACCTTGCACGGTGTGAGAGCAGAGCTTTGTGTATATTCTTTCTCTCTCTCTCTCTCTCTCTCTCTCTCTCTCTCTCTCTCTCTCTCTCTCCCCTTACCTGTGTATTTCTGGCTCAAACTGCAATCAAAGTCTTGGCTTGGACTGTATGCATTAAGGCTCCCTTAGAATCTGCTTTTAAGTGAGTGCTCTCATAGCTGTTAACTTCAAATTCTTTCTGTCTCTTGTCTGCTTGTTTGCTGCATCAGTTATTTGCCATGTGGGCCTCTCTATAGTATAGGTCACAGTATGGCAGCTCTGAGTGAGTATAAGCAATATGACTCTGAGAGTGAGTGAGTGATTGAGTAAAGGAACAGAAGAAGTACCACAGATGGAAGGCACATTTTCTTTGTTACCCAATTTTGGAATTTATATTATATCACTGTGTGTGTATGTGCGTGTGTGTGTGTGTGTGTGTGTGTGTGTACTAGGAATTGAACCTAGAGGCATTCTACTTCTGAGGAACATTCCCCAGCCCCATTTTATTTTTATTTTGAAACACTGTCTCACTAAATTGTGGGTGGCCTTGCAAAGTTTCTAAGGCTGGACTAGAACCTACAATCCTCCTGTCTCAGCCTCCCAAGTGCTGAGATTACAGTCATGTACCACCATGCCCAAGTTCAACCTTATATCACTTTTCCCATTTTCTATTAATTTGAAGACATCACTAGGTCCTGACCCACACTCAAGAGGAGAGAATTAAAAAAGGGTACAAATATGGGGGAAGAAATGTTATAGACTGCTTGCTATACCTTAGGGAATAAGCTGGCATGAGGGAAACATGGGGACTCTTGAATGGTCCCTTAGAGTTGAGGTAGAATTGGGGCTTTGCAATTTACTAGCTCTATGAACTGTGCTAAGTCTCCACCCTCTAGTGTGGAGGTAAACATATGGTTGCTAGTTTACTCGACCATCCTGCAGTTCACTATGCAGTGCACACAGTAATTCATATTTCTTAGGGCTATTGTTATTAAAGAGCACTAAATATTATAACTGTTTAACATGTATGAGGTTTGCAGCAAATACTCCCCTGCCCTGTAGGAGTAATGTATTTGTTTGTAGATTCCAGAAAAACAACTCTCCACAGTGACTGTCCTATGAACTTCCAAGGTGCCCCATTGGTGCCTTCTTGCAGAATAACCAACATATTTACATCTTCAGAACTCAGTCAAAGTGGTGGTTATTTTGGACAACCTTCTGTCAGAAGGAGAGTATTGTGACCCAACTGAAAGGAGATATTTTTTCTAAGATTTTTTTCCCTTCTGTCTCTCTTCCTGGTAGTTGAGTTCAGCCAAGATACAGCAATTCCTCATTATTCCCAGAGAATAGTTAGACCTCAAAATGGTCTATTTTGTACTCAGTGCTGACAACACAACTAGAGTGTTTTGATAATTTCTAGATGTTCCATTTTAGAAGGGGGTATGGATGCATGGAAACTTATCTAGAAAGAATGATTGGATCAATGAATGGATTCTCAAACTAGCCACATGTTAAATCAAAGATGAATATTGAATTCAGGGGTAGAATGGACAATGCTGGCTTGAACCTTAGTTTTGCCCTCCAGTAGGGGATGTTAAAAATCATTTATCATCTTTAAGCTTTGTTTTCTATGTAAAATTACAATAACAATTATATATTGTGGATCTATTATATGCCATGCATTGAACAAGTTATATTGTATATGGAACCAACAATCTTGGTTATTATTGTTTTTATTTTACACACGAAGAAGGAGCTTTGTGGTAATAAGTTTGAAACTTCTGCTCAAGAGTTTCTCTTCAGTCAGGTGTGGTGGTGCACACTTGTAATCACAGTACTTGGGAAGCTGAAACAGGAGAAATGCAAGTTCATGTCCAGCTTCAGAAACCTGGCAAGGCCCTCCAAAAGTTAGTGAGATCTTGTCTCAAAGTAAAAATAAAATTGGGCTGGGGGTGTAACTCAGAGATAGAATGCCCCTGGGTTCAATCCTGAGTACCATATATACATGCAGACACACACACACACACACACACACACACACACACACACACAAAGCTCTCTTCATTATTACGGTTGGCATCTATACATAAGATGGTGTAGAATATTTATGTGAATTTACTGTCTATAGTATCAATCAAACCTGTCAATATTTCACTTTTATTTAGTTTATAGTCTATTCAAAGTTGAATTTGAAAATGAGTTCCCAGAGTGGAGTTTTAAAGTTCCAAGACAATGAAATATGATTTGCATAATTCATCTTTTTTTCTTCACAAATTATCTTAGCATATCAAAAACAAGAGGAAAAATTAAAATCATGATAGGGATGTTGAAGCAGTATCAAGTGTTTTTATTTTCCCCTTTTTGTAGCTAATATTAGAAAACTATGGGAAAGAAATTTTTGTTATAATTTTGAAAAAAGTCACCTAATGTCTTTGAATATTAGGATTTTTTCCCTATGAGAGGAGAAAATTGCACTAGGTAATTCCCCTTAGTTCCATATAGCTGTAGTTCTATAAGTAAACTAAAAACTGCTTGTTATTGTTTGAATTTGGAGTACCTTCCTAGCCCTCATGGAAACAGGCTGGCAATATTGGAAGCTGGGCTTGGTTATAATATCAGCAGTAGATTAATCCAAATGGATTTATCTGGGTGGTGGCCCAGGCCAGTTGGGTGTATATGGAAAAGGCGGGTCCCTGTGGCTGCAGAGTTGGGGATTATATATGTGTCCTCCTATCCTTCCTTGCTTGCCCATTCTTGCTTCCAGCTTCCATGATGTGAGGAGCAAGGCCTTGTGCTCTCCCTCTCTCTTCTTCTTCCTGCCACTGTTGACGTGCCCTGAAAGTATGAGGAAATAAATATTCCTTCTTTTTTTTTTTTTTTCTTGCGGTACTGGAGATTGAACTCGGGGGCATTCCACCTCTGAGCTACAGCCCCAGCCCTATTTTTTATTCTTTATTTTGAAACAGGGTTTCACTAAGTTGCGGAGGGTGTCACTAAATATCTGAGACTGGCTGAGAACCCAGATCCTCCAGTCTCAGCCTCCCAAATGCTGGGATTACAAGGGTGCGCCACCATGCCTGGCAAATATTTCTTCTTCTAAGTTGCATGGTCAGTTCTTTAGATTATAGCTGTGGGAATGCTGACAAAGACACTGCTTTACAAATTGAAAGTGAGAAATTAATAGACTTTAGACTTTACAATTTTTATTATTAGTGCATTGTAATTAAACAACATGATGAAGTTCAGAGTTATAGAGACATATATACACACAGCACCTGATGAGCCCCCCACCCAGCTCCTATTCTACCTTCCTCATACATGATATTGAGATTGGCATTGATAATTTTGTATATGGACATTGTATCAAATGAATCATTTCCTTCATCAAATCTCCCTCTCCCCACTATCTTTCTCCGCCTCATCCCTCCATTGGAATTTCTCTTCCTTTGTCTAGAGTCTTTGTTGTATCCCAATTTCTCCCTAACTTCTACATATGAGGGAAAACACCTGACCCTTCATCTTTTTGTGTGATTGGCTGATCTCACGTAGCATAATATTCTCTAGTTTCATCTATTTTCCTGCAAATGACATATTATTTTAAAAGATTATGTGAGAATTATATACACTTAAATGTTACCTAAAACTAAAATAAAAATCAAGCCATCCATCTAGTACTATTTAGGCATTATTATAAATATTTGATATATTAACTATAAAATTTAAGGTGACAACTGAGAATATAAAAAGCTGATATGTTTTCACCATTTATACCTAAGCTTCATATGATTTAAAATTAATGTTTAAATGGGGTATGGTGGCACATGCCTGTAATCTTGGTTACATGGGAGGCCGAGGCAAGAGGATTACAAGTTTAAGGCCAGCATTCACAAGTGAGTAAGACCCTGTCTCAAAACAAACAAACAAACAAACAAATAAATAAATAAATAAATAAATAGGACTGGTGCTATATCTCAATGATAGAGAACCCCTGGGTTCAATCCTTAGTACTTCAATAAATAAATAAATGAAATTAGAGCATAAAGAAAATTTTCTCTTTACTTAATGTAAATGTTAGGGATCAAATTAGTGCATTTAAAGATAAACCAAGTACTAGAAATAAAATTGATTTAGACATTTAAAACTGAACACTAAGCCGGGCGTGGTGGCGCACGCTTGTAATCCCAGCATTCGGGAGGCTGAGACCGGAGGATCCGGGTTCGCGGCCAGCCTCAGCTACCTCGTGAGGCACTCCGAAACTTAGTGAGACCTGGTTTCAAAATAAAGAATAAAAAATAGGGCTGGGGATATAGCTCGGAGGTAGAATGCCCCTGAGTTCAATTCCCAGTACCGAAAAAAACAAAAAACAAAACAAAAAAAAACTGAACCCTAAAAAATTAAATATATTCATTAAGTTTGATTGATAGATTGGGAGAAGGTGAGAAAAGGAAACATGGTAATTTTGAAGTGATCATAATAGAGGAATAATAGATATAATTTTTAAAATACAGATTAAAAGTAAGATATAAATTAGTGGATGCAACCACTGGAATAAAAAGTAAAATGTGAAAAAAAACTTAATGATTAAATGTATATACATTGAAGGGGGGAAAGCTACATACTGAAGGACTAAAAAAATCCTGTAAATGACACAACATAAAATATAGTCAGAATTAAGACCAGATAAATATGTCATATTAATAAATAAAAGTAACTTTTAAAAGGAATTATTAAAAGGAAAATATTTTCATATTGGATTTAAAAAAAAACCCTAATTCCGTGATGTGTACATAAGACACACCCAAAACCTAAAAGAAATACATAAAATGCACATATGTATATATGATGTATACTGTTATGGTTTGAGTTTGAAATGTCTTCCTAAAGGCTTCTGTGTTAAAAACATGTTCCCAGTGCATCGAAGTTCAAAACTGGGACCTGGCTGAAGAAGGTTGGTCACTGGGGGTGTGGCCTCAAGGACTAAATCCATCCCTGGCTGCCTCCTGTTGCTCTCTGCTTTCAGCTGCCATGAGCTGAGAGTGGTTTTTCTCCACCATCTGCCCTGCCTTCTTAGTTTCAGTGTCTGCCTTGGAGCCAGCTGACAATTGACTGAAACTTTGAAACTGTGAATCCAAACAAACCTTTCCTCCTCTAAGTTGTTCTTGAGTAGAGCCTGGTTAGAGATGGCTAAATTTCCGATTGGATTAAGTCTATCTGCCTTCAGTGTGTCTGCTTAAATCAAAATGAATCCACTCTTGAGTAAGATAATGTTATGGAGAACTTAAAAATGTGTCTGAGATTTTTTTTTTATTTAAAAATCTGTCATTGTGTGAAACATTCTCCAGGCAAATAGCCTACATGATGAAAAAAATTAAAGAGGAAAGAAGACAAATAGAAACAGAACCATAGGAGATGAAAATATTGGAGTTATCAGACACAAATAAGAATTGATTGCTCTTGAACTTCTGAGTAGAATTTGAAAGGTCACATGAAGCCTACTTAACTCAAAGTTCACAATGAAGGAACAATGAGAAATTTCAGAAAATACTTTGAAGGGCTATAATACATCTTTAGAAGCCATTAGGAGGACCAAAGGGGCTTAAATTATAGAGGAGAGAAACATTCAGTGGTGAGTAGATAAACAACAACTGTTTTTTTACATGGAGAGACTTGCCAATCTTGGTGTGAGCTGAAGATTGTGGCTTGGCTCAGACAGAGAGCAGCTGCTGAAAGATAGAAAAACTGATGTAGCCTTTAGCAGTCACTTGGTAATAGACAAAAATGAAGACCATGACTTTTGTGGAACCATTTTCCACAAAAGACATTGGCTATGTTCTAAGACTGAATAAGATGCTAAAATCTAAACTATATTCATTAAAAATTCTGTTGCAGTATTATAGTAATATAGATAAGAGACAAAAATCCTAGTAAATGTATATCAACAGCCTCCTCACAACCAACATGGGGTTTAGCTGAGTTGAGAAATAAAGCCTGTGGCAGATAGTCACTGCAGAGGTAAAAGTACTGCATGGATGTGAACAGTAGGGTATGTATACAGTCCCATAAAGTCTCCCTATGTAATTTTTACTAGCTCTAAAGGGAAAAATATATCCAGACAATGAAAAATACCTGACAGAATACATTTTAAGAAAGTGATTATACTTAATCTCACCAATGGGTCAAATATTTTGCATTTCTTGAAATGATTTGCTAAGAAGGATATGAATGAAAGGAGAGAGAGAGAGAGAGAGAGAGAGAGAGAGAGAGAGAGAGAAGAGGAGACGGGATGACAGGAGAGAGAAAATAGTATTCCTGCAAGAGTTGTTGATCATAAAGAAATAAACAGATTATCCAAATTGAGGGACCATCTAACATCTGTCAAATATTCTTTAAAAAGTCATCTCATGATGGACAAAGACTGAGAAAATTTCAGATTAAAAATATTAAAGACATGTAATTAAACACATGTGAAATTCTGCATTGGGTTCTCAATCAGGAACATATAAAAATAGCATTAAGTGATTATAGGTGTCAGGGTATGTTTCTGTAGCTTCTATTCCATTAATCAGTGTGTCTGTGTTTTTGTACCAATGCCATGCTGTTTTTATTAATATAGTTTTGTAGAATAGTTTGATATCAGGTATTGTGATACCTTCAGTGTTTTTGTTGCTAAAAATTGCTCTGGCTATTCTGAGTCTTTTGTTTTTTTCATATGAATTTTAGGACATTTTTTATATTTCTGTGAAGAATGACATTGGTACTTTAATAGGAAATTCATTCAATCTATATATAACTTTTGGTAGTATGACTATTTTATGTTTATTCTGCTTATCCAAGAACATACTAGGTCTTCCCATATTCTAAGGTCTTCTTTTTTTTTCTTCAGTGTTGTGTAATTTTCATTTTAGAAGTTTTTTACTTCCATGGTTAGATTTATACCTATTCTTTTTGAATAGGTACTTTATTCTTTTTGAATCTGTCATGAATGGAACTGTTTCAGGTAATTGATGGCTGCTGTATAGAAAAGCTTTTGATTTTTATGAGTTTATTATGTATCTGGAGAATCTGTTGAAGTTGCTTATTAGCTCTAGCAGTCTTCTAGTTGATTTTATTCAGTCTTCTAAGTATAACATAATGTCATCAGCAAAAAGAGATAATTTCACAAAAACATATGCCTTTTTAACAACTGGTGCTGGGGAAACTGGTCAATCATATGTAGAATAATGGAATTAAACCTCAACCTCTTGACTTGAACAAGAGTCAACTCAAGATGGATGAAAGACCTTGAAATTAGACCAGACCTTGCAACTACCAGAAGAGGGCATAGGACCAACTATCCAACACATAGGCACCTGTAGACTTCCACAGCAAGACCCTCAAAGCTCAAGAAATAAAAACAAAAAGCAATAAATGGAGTGGCATCAAATTTAAAAGCTTCTGTGCAGCAAAGGAAATCAAAAACCTAATGAAAGAGCCTACAGAATGGGAAAAAATCTTCACCCACTACTCCTCTGATAGAGGATTAATAATTAGAATAAAACAAACAACAAATGCTGGCAAGGGTATAGAGAAGTGGGAACTCTCTTACATTGTTGGTAGAACTGTAAATTAGAACAACCACTTTCAGAGAATAGGAATAAATTTACCATATAATCCAGCAATACCACTTCTGGGTATCTACCCAAAAGAATAGAAACCAAACTACCAGATGCATGTGTATCTATGTTTATAGCCACACAATTCACAATTGCCAAACTAGGGAATCCACCAAGATGTGCATCAACAGATGAACAGATTACAAAACTATAGGATATGTACATAATGGAATTTTACTCAACCATAAAGAACAAAATTATGTCATTTTCAGGGAAATGGATGGAACTAGAAAACATTATGCTAAGTGAAATTAATCAGTCACAAAAAGTTAAAAATCAGATTCTCTCTATAATATGCAGAAACTAGGGAGAAAATAGATCATAGGAAAGACTCTAGATGAAGAAGGAGAAACCTTAGGTGAGCAGAGAAGGTGACCTAACTGGAGGTTATGGGAGGGAGGAGAGAGAAACACCCTAATGTACATGATGTACATTCACAAACATATCAAAGTCAATCACTAAGATGAACATAAGAAGGAGGGAGGGGGAGGGAATGGGGTGGAAATTGGGGAAGGGCTAAATGAGTGATATGTGCATGTATGCTTCTATCAGCTTGTACCTCATTAAGATGTATATTTACAATGCACCAATAACAAAAATTTTAAAAAGATCTTAATACTATAAAAAGTAAAATCCCAATCAAAAAAGATCAATATATCTGAATTAGACACTTCTCAAAAGAAGAAATACAAATGGTCAATAAATATATGAAAAAATGTTCAACATCATTAGCAATAAAGAAAATGCAAATCAAAATGCCACTGAGATTTTATCTAACTCCAGTTAGAGTGGCAATCATCAAGAACACAAACAATAATAAATTCTGATGAGGGTGTGGGTAAATAGAAACCCTTATACACTGTTGGTGGGATTGCAAATTGGTATAGCCTCTATGGTGAGTATAGAGGTCCTTTAAAAGACTGGGAATGGAGCCACCATATGACCCAGCCATATCACTCTTGGGGATCTTCCAAAAGGAATTCAAGTCAGGTTATAGCAGCATGATTCGCAATAAACAAACTATGGAACCAGCCTAGGTGTCTGTCAACAGATGAATGGGTTATGCTATTGTAGTATGTACACTCAATGGAATTTTACTCAGCCATAAAAAAAAAACATATAATTTTGTCATATGCAGGAAAATGGATAGAGTTCAAGAATATGCTGAATGAGATTACCCAATCACAGTAGGTGAAGTGTCATATGTTTTCTCATGTGTGGAAGCTAGAGAGAAACTAGAGAACAAAGACGATTCCAAATAAATGAGGGGAGACACTAGTAGAATAGTAGAAGGGAATTTGGGGAGGGAGATGGGAAGGAGAAAGAGTAGATCTGATGATGGAAACAATTCAAATAATCTTTTGTTCATATATGAAATTATCCTTATCAATGTAAATTTTATCTAAGGGGTGGGTGGGAGCAGGGAGGGACCCGGAGGGAAACACGCAACAAATGCCATGTGCATGTATGTTTTTGTCACTCTGAACCTTACTATGATATATAATTACAATGCACCTATTTAAAAATTAAAAAGATAACACAGACACTATAAGAAATTATTTTGCATTAATATTTATTTTTCTGAAATTCACA
>PVLC010016352.1:0-11271 GCA_004027655.1 Graphiurus murinus
GAGCTACAGCCCCAGTCCTATTTTTTATTCTTTATTTTGAAACCGGGTCTCACTCAGTTGCGGAGTGCCTCACTAGGTAGCTGAGGCTTGCCGCGAACCCGGATCCTCCGGTCTCAGCCTCCCAAATGCTAGGATTACAAGCGTGCGCCACCACGCCTGGCTGTCTCAGTGTATAGTCTTAATTTATAATTTTAATGTAGAGTTTTAAAGTTATAGTGTTACAGGGATGAGAATGTGTGTGTATGTGTGTTTGCATACTTGTTTATTTTGAAATGCTTCAATATCCTACATTTTTAGCATCTTTCTTAAATGCATCTTACATGTTATCTGTAAACATAATTGTTAATGATACATTAAGTTATCAAAGTTATGTACCATGGCTACTTTGGTTGATTCTAATGACTACTATTAAAGAAACCCTGCAATAAATATTTATAATAATTTTCTTATCATAGAACTCCAACACTAGTCCTATTGAAACAAAGAACATAAACATTTAAAATATCTTAATATGTATCATATATAGCTTTACAAAAGTGTTGAATCAATTTATAAGCCAATCAGAAAAATATTAATATGTTTATTTTATCTTGTTCTTACAAATATTGGATATTTTCATTAGTTTTACTCTTGAGTTGGGGTAATTTTTTTTTTCGACTACCAGTATGACCCATTTTTACCAGGTTTTGTGTGCAAATTGCATTTCTTCTTTGGGAAAACATGGTGACTATTACAGTGTGTCTTTAAAAGATGGGTACCCCAAATCAGAAGCTAAGTATTTATCTTATTCAGGAAAAGTTGAAAGCATGTAATCATTTCATAAAATAAAACTCCTGATTGTACCATTCTCAAGGACCTTCATCCTCATTTCTCATATTCTAATGCATAGAACTACTATTTTCTAGTTAAACCAAACAGTTTGTGTCTTCTCATATAAGCTCTAAAAGCTCTCAACTCCTTGACTTTGAACACCTTATTTCCTTTTCTGGAATGTCCTTTACACACACACACACACACACACACACACACACACACTCCCCTCCACACAGACCCTGTGTCCTCTCTCAGGCTCCAATAGTACCTTGTTGCCTGTCTCATAGGACATAACATTTACATCATAATCAGTGTTCTTACTAGACTTTCTCACTAGCCCTGGGCCCTTCAAAGACAGTGACACCTCATTTTTGTTTCTAGATTTCACATCATTTATCATAGTGATTGGAAGAAAGTAGAAACTCAATAAATGGTTCTTTTAAAATGGACAGTATTAGCCGGGCGTGGTGGCGCACGCTTGTAATCCCAGCATTCGGGAGGCTGAGACGGGAGGATCCGGGTTCGTGGTCAGCCTCAGCTACCTAGTGAGGCACTCCGCAACTTAGTGAGACCCGGTTTCAAAATAAAGAATAAAAAAACTAGGGCTGGGGGTATAGCTCGGAGGTAGAATGCCAGAGTTCAATCCCCAGTACCGCAAAAAATAATAATAATAATAAATAAATAAATAAAATAAAATGGACAGTACTGAATGATAATGCTGCCTTTCCAAGAGCAGAAGTGAATCTCATCCACAATGATTCCATAATCTGGAGGGGCAGCTTGTTTGAGTAGAAAGGCTATACACTTCAGAGTCAGCCAGACTAAGGTTCAAACTCCTGGCTCTGACACTAACAGGCTCTGTGTTCTTGGGATAATTACCCTTGAGACTCCATTGGAATAAATGGTGATAATGAAGCATACTTGATAGGATTATGTTGACTATAAATGTGATAATACACACACACACACACACACACACACACACACACACACACAAAGGATCTTGCTTATGGTAGTGGCTCAATAGATAGTAGACACTTTTCTAGTTATTGATAATTAATAAGACTATTTCTGTTATAATAAATACTAACAAAATTCAAAGAATCTGATTCTTATACATTTTTCTTTGCATCATTGAGGCCAATTGTACTACATGTATTTTTTTCTGCCAAGACAAGAATATTTCTTTTAAGTAAATCTGAGAGAAGAACTAGTGTAATCACAGTTTAGAAAAGAAGCTTTGTATTTTCCAAAGGCAAGAGAAACAGTTCTCTGTAAAATAACACATGGTCTAATCATCTGCCACTTAATTGTAGTTGTTGTTTGTCTCACTGATATTACTGAAGGTATTTGGGGACCTGAAATTACTATAAATAAAAGTATCACTATCCCAATGGCAGAAGAAACAAACTTTTGGAACATGTTATACTTTCCATTTCTAAAAATATATTTACTTGGGCCACACTAAAGAAGCGTGTGAATTCTGCCTGGTTAAAAATTGGATTCAAACCAGCGGTATGTTCAGCACAAGGGCATGTCCACACATATGCGCACACACCAGCAACCTCTGAAACTTGGCTTCTTTTATTTATCATACCGCCATGATTCATACATGCCTTCTGTGTGCCTTCCATGGAACTAAAAGGCATTTTGCATCCATCTGCCAACCAGATGAACCTAGGAAAAGAGTCACAAAGACTACTTGAATGAGTGTGACACAAGTATTTGTGCAGAATATATTTGCCAAGATCTGTTTTCCTCTATCTTTACCCCAAACCCTACTGCAAACTGTTTTTAAATCCTACATACAGTTTTCTCTGCAGAAGACAGCTCAAACAATCTCCCCAATGATTATATGTTCCCAGACTTCATTCCATGCAATCCTACATGATTAAAGTCAGCATGTGAAAGCCCCTAGTATATTGCTAAGCACTGAAATGTACTCAGTAAGTAACTGTTTTGTTATAACATTTGCAAACACCTCGATTATCATTCATATCCAGTATCCAGTTTCTTCCCCAAAGGGTCAGAGTTGTCATCCCAAGCAGGGCTTTTCAGATGCTAAGAACAACTCAAAGTTTTCCATTTTAGAGGTTGCTTGCATATGAAAATATGAAGACATGCCAGAACAAAATATCAAGAATAAAAGTGCCTTTTACACTTTTACATCTAGTAAAAGAATGTTTTTCATTGTTGTTGAAGGTGCTGGGGATGGAGCCTAGAACCTTAAGCATGCTGGGCAAGTGCTAAAGAAAAAAAAAAAAAGGTTTTAGAATGCAATATGTCCTGTGGTGATATTTTCAAGGTAACTACAGGATTTGTAAAAAAAGATGCTTCAGACAGTGTAGCCCAGGAATGCTACATGCTGTCTCTCAAATCTGTTCAAGTTTTTGCCTGTGTGTACAGCCTCATCTAGAAGTGATATGCAAGACATATATTTCAAGGCCTTTAACATGTGTACATTTCTGTAGGCATCTCTGGCAGGGAAACCACAATCAATGTGGAGGGAATGGAGTAAGAGTTGCCCTATCTGCCCTCGATGGACATGGTTGCACACACCTATAATCCTAGTATTTGGGAGGCTGAAACAGGAGGACCACAGGTTTGAGGACAGCCTCACCAAATTAGTGAGACCCTGTTTCAAAATAAAAGAATAAAAAGGGCTAGGGATGTAGCTCAGAGGTAGAATGCCTCTTGATTCAGTGCCCAGTACCCCCCCACACAAACACACACACACACACACACACACACACACACACACACACACACACACACACAAATTGCCCTAAAAAGAGGAGGAGGTGGAAGAGAAGCTTATGAGATCATTGTAAATGGGATCTACTCTCAGATTCTCAGATTGAAAGGAGAGGAATTTCTCTCTCTAACCCCTAGTAACTCATTCACTGTTGCCAAGGAGCCCTGATCCCCACTTGGATAAGGGGAGTCCCACAGCTTCTTCCTAGAGTAGGAACTGGGAAAGCAGCCCTGCCCATCAGGACACTGCATCAGAGGGGATGATTAGAATAATGTTCCCCAGACTTCCCTTGCAAAAGTAAGCTATTCCTCCTGCAGAGTTTATAACTTTTAAACTAAGACTGTTTTTCTGAAGTAATTACAAGGTACCAATGAACACTGAACAGTGGGTACTATTTTAAATGATGAACTATTCCATTTGCAAGAGAAGTAAACAATAAGAGATTTAAAATGAATATAATGACAGACCCAAAAGAACCCAATAGCACACAAATATATTTATGACTAGAAACTGCAGGTTAAGGTATAATATAAAATATATATCAGAAGATGATCTAATGCTGCTCTGGAATTGTTGGGTTCATGACATGATGTGATTTTTTTTTTTTTTTGCAGTACTGGGGATTGAATTCAGGGGCATTCTACCTCCGAGCTACACCCCCAGCCCTATTTTTTATTCTTTATTTTGAAACCGAGTCTCACCAAGTTGCAGAGTGCCTCACTAGGTAGCTGAGGCTGGCAGTGAACCCAGATCCTCTGGTCTCAGCCTCCCGAATGCTGGGATTACAAGCGTGCGCCACCACGCCCGGCTATGATGTGATTTTTTTGTGGGTTATTAAATTGTAGAAAACAACTTTCATATGCACAAAGTATAGGACAGGCTTAATGATATAGTAAGATAGCATGGATATCAGTGTCCTCCATCTCACCTTCTCTTCCCTCCACATTCCTCTGCAATCTGGCTTCTGCCCCATCGCTGTCTAACCTGCATTTTTTTTAACCAACAATAAAAACCCATTGCTGCTATATCAAAGGAAACTTTTCAGTATTGTCTTACTTGACCTTCCCCCATAGCATTTAACTCTGTGGATGACACTCACCTTTCTGAAATGCTCTCATTCTTGGCTTTCTGGACATCATCTCTTGGATATCAGTCAATCATCTTGCCCACTCTTTCTCAGTCTCCTTGCAAATGATTTTCTTTCTTTCTGGTCCTTTCAGCACTGCTACTAAAGGTGCTAGTGTAGGTTCTTTTGCTCTTCTTTCTCCATGTTTATTCTCTCTCTGGTAATGTCATCCACTCAGATGACCTCAAGTGCTTTCATCTTGACAAATAACGATACCTCAGGCCAGATCTTTCTCCTGAGCTCCAGACTGCTGCCAGACACCTGCACCAATTATTTATGACAAGACACCCAGAACATTAACTTATATCAGTGATCATCACTTATTTTACTTGTGAATCTGGAAGTTAACTAGGCTCAGCTAGGGAATTCTCACTCTGGGTTTCATGCACCTGTGGTCTCAAAGTCTTCTTCATTTATATATCTGTCACCTGGACTGGGAAGATTTGAATTGCTGGAGACTCAAACTCTGAACCATGGCTCTTTACAACACACACACACACACACACACACACACACAAACATATATACATACATACATACACATACATTGTGGTCAATGCATATGGTGGCTCAGAATAGCTAGACTTCTTACATGGTATCTAAATGATCTGAAAAAGGAAAAAGGATCCCCACATGTCCAAAATTGACCTGACAGTCACACTAAGCAATGTCATTCTGCTGGACATAAACTGTCTTGTAGAAAGCTAGGCGTGGTAGCCCACGCTTGTAATCCTAGCATTTGGGAGGCTGAGACTGAAGGATCCGGGTTCGCGGCCAGCCTCAGCTACCTAGTGAGGCACTCCGCAACTTAGTGAGACCCTGTTTCAAAATAAAGAATAAAAAAATAGGGCTGGGTGTATAGCTCAGAGGTAGAATGCCCCTGAGTTCAATCCCCAGTACCGCAAAAAAAAAAAATTGTCTTGTAGAATACCAATGTGGTAGGTACATGCCTGTATTCCCAGTACTTGGAAGAGTGAGACAGGAAGATTGCAGGTTTGAGGACAGCCTCAGCAAGTAGTGGGATTCTAATCAACCTAGTGAGATCCTGTTTCAAAAAATAAAATAAAATAGGTTTGGAGATGTAACTCGAAGGTAGAATGCCCCTGGGTTCAATTCCCAGTACCAAAAAATAAAAATAATAATCCCAATCCATAATTTTGTGTAAGCATAGACAAAAATAAGGTCACTGTAGTCCCCACAAAATAGCTAATCATAGAATTGCTCCACTTTCTGACAATATTCAATCTAGACCAAACCTCTTCTTACTTAAACCTTTTTGTAAACTATTCAACCAAAATTCAAATACTATCATAGGTTCTTTATAACACCTTCTTATTAAAAAATTACATAATCCCCTATGGTGTGTACTCATTCTTAATATAGATATAATGATTAATAAATTCAGTTTGCTTAAATACATGTGTGTTCCTGATGAACTTTGGTTGAAGAGCACTAATAGCTCCTATGTCTCCTGAGAAACCAAGATGGTCTTTTCTAAACTAGCACTGGCCATCACACAACATCATTTATGCCATATTCTGTTCATCAAGGCTCTCACAAAGTCCCATCCAGAGTCAAGGGGAAGAGTCAAGGCTCTAGCTCTTGATGAATGGAGAGCCAAAAAAACTTCTTAGCATGTTCAAGACCAATACATCTATCAGCAACTGCCACAGAGACACTCAGTGTTGAAATAATTTCCCAAACTGAACTCATGACCTATTCCTCTGTTTATGTGTCTCTTTCCAATATTCACTCAGCCCCACCTGTTCCCAGAACTTGACCACTTCCTCAATGGAAGATGCAGGTCATCCTCACTATTTTCTACTGATCTCATCACTCACCAAATTGTTCTTTTAGGGTAGATGTCCTTGAAACACACACAGGTGCCATTGTCATAATGTACTACATGTAAGTGAGGGGCTTGGACAGCTGTACCCCCTGTGCCACAAGAAGCTGACATGGCTGCTACTTAAAAAATAATCAATGATTGAGGAAACAGATCAGGCCTGATTCATTATTGGGTTGGTGTGACCTATTGGATCTAAACAGAAATAGACTAATTTTGCATTTACATTTCCACTTAGGGTGGCCACAAAGAAAAGAAGTGAGAAGAAATAGGCAAAACTATGAGCAACACACTTAGTTGTCTACTTTATATGGAATAAAGGACCTTATCCTCCAATATACAATGCCTTCTATGTACTCGTGGTTGGCTCAACCTTCTGGACAGGAACTTAGGAGAAAAAGGATTTGAAGATCAGAGAAAAGAAAATTTGGGAAAGAAGTATGTGGATGAACCTCTGGAAGTGAGCACAAGACAGATGTCACATAAATGCCTGCTGAAGAGCATCCAGTGCAGAGGAGATGCTCAACAACGTCCACATGGGATGATCTACCCAGTGACTCTTAGCCATCCCTGTATTCAGCCACCCAGTGCTTGTGAAACCAAGTCTATAAACAGTGTCCCCAGTGCTTCAGTAGACTTATGCATTTTCCAACAATATGGGCTCCTCCTCACAAAAGACGACCTGACTACTACTACTACTGCTGAATTTCCAATATGTCAGCAGCATAGTCTGACATCAAGCCCTTAATAGAGTTAGCACCATAGCTCAGGGAGACTAGCAAAGCCACTCTGTGGTATACTAATCTTATCACAACCACTTATCTTGTAGGATACGCAATTTGTCCTTACCAGAATTGGTACATCCTCTGGATATGTATTTGTCTTCTGTAATAGTTTGGATATGGAATCCCTCCCCCCCCAGCCCTCATGGAAACAAGGTAGCAATGTTGGAAGCAGGGCGTGGTTGCTAAGGAGGGGTCCCTGGGGGTTTGGCCTTGGGGATTATATATTAGTTCCTCCTCCCCCTGCTTACTCTCTCTTGCTTCCAGCCCCCATTATGTGAGGAAGACAGCATTGTTTTCTCTGTCTCTCTCCTTCCTGCTACCATGCCCTGAGATCCTCTGTCCCCAGCCTCATGTGGACTGAAACCAAAAATTGCCAAGGAAACCGTGAGCAAATAAATTCTCCTTCCTCTAAGTTATGTGGTCAGGTCTTTCAATTATAGCAGTGAAAATGCTAAGACTTCTTCCCTTTCTACAGTGTCTACTAGTACTGTCCCAGGGCTTTAAGGATAGGTGATTCATAAATATGGTATCCCCCTACAATATTGAATAAGATCAAGGTAACATTTTATAGTAAAGGAAGTACATCAATGTGCTTATTATTACAGGTGTCACCGTCTTATCTGTTATCCTATATCCCAAAATACATCAAATGATGGAATGGTCTGATACAGGCTTAGTTAAGGTACTATCTTGGAAACAAACCCTAGTGGGGCTGGGATCTGTCTTTCAGGATGTGGTAGATACACAAAACTAACAGCTAATCTATGATACTCTGTCCACTAACTAAAAGGCATAGGTCCAGGAACTAAGGAGTAGATACGTGATTGACCTTATTCATTAGAACTCATATGACTCCCACAAAAATGTGTGCTATCAGTGCCTGAAAGCTCAATTTTTATTTTATTCAATGTCCAGGTGGTAGAAAAAGCATGACAATTATTTGAACAGGGAAATTTTAATGCCAAAAGGATGTTAACTACTAAACGATGTAAAAGAGGATTCTAAGAAGTCTAGGTATAACAAATTAAAAGAACAGTTACTATCTCTAAGCTGAAGAAGAGGGACAAATAAGGTCTAGAAGAAGCCCTTTTCTCCCTGGCTAAGATTCAAACTTCTTCAAAGAGATAGTGCTACTACAGGCAGACTGTAGCAGCAAAGGACCTGGACTAAGAGTATAAGTGGGCAATGGTCTGCAAGAGCAGCTCATCCTGGTTGGTGTGGGTGGGCGGGTGGGAGCTGAGTTTCAGGAATGACCTTTCTGCTAGTGGTATGGGGGGGGCGCTAGTGCTGGTTTATAAAAGTGCTGGAGGGAACAGACAGGCTGAAGCAGCTCCCAAGTAGCTGCTGGTGAGAAAAGATAGCCTGGGGACACAGCTGGAGCCTATACTACATTGTGAGGCATTCAGATACCCTCTATGGATGATGCTGAATATTCTGCCAGCTGACAAAGAGAAATGAAGATAAAGTCCATCTCCAGTAGCACTAAGCAGGACAAAGAAGGGTGCCTGGAGCCCTAAAACAAAGTAAACTGTTAACTGCCATCTTGCAACTTTTTTTATAGCTAAAACTATTAACAACATTCACATAATTATTTGGGACTATCATATAATTATTCTCCATAGGATATATTCCAGAAATTAATATTACCAAGTCAAAAGATTCAAACATTTAAAAACTTTGGATATATGATAAAACTTTTTCCTCTAAACACTGAGACAGTTTATGCTTATCCCAGAAATGGATGAATATATGAAGCAGAAGCATATGGTGGGCAGATCTAGGGGGTTGATGTGCCAGAACAATCCCTAGACATGAGTGATCTTAGCTGACCACCCAGCTCAGCCAGCTCTAGTTCTCCACTCATTTCCTGAGTAATCTTCCTGTAGAGTAATTTTAGTGAGTTTGCTTGCTCATTTATTAAAATGGCTATGAAAGCAGAGATAAAACTAAAGTTCTAATAGCAGGATTTTTTTTTAATGTGGCATGAGACTATCCACAAGCAATATCCAGTTCTCAACAGATATACAATTCAAGAAACCAACTGTCATATCCACATTTATCCACATTTTTTTTTTGGACGAGGACTTAGGAAATATTCAGGATGTCTCTTCACAAATGTCAGGATCCTCAGGCACTAATTTTCAGGGTGGTTGTGAGAATAAGTAAGTCACACAGGAACAGTCAATAAATAGTAGCTTTATTTCCTGAGAGCACTGCCGTTAAATTGCAAAGAATCCAGGAGTATGTGTTCCTGGTTTTGCCAAGGTTGTTTTCATCATGGATGTAAATATGCTCCTCATGCCTGAGCTAAAACTGTGTTACAATAAAGTGTTATAACCTGATGACTATTAGTTACAGATTTGATGGTGTTTCTTTCCAGCTTCTTTTATTGTTGTTGTTGTACCAGGGATTGAACCCAGAGGCATTCTACCTCCAAGCTACATCCCTAGCTCTATTTTTTTTAATTCGTTATTTTGAAACAGGGTCTCACTAAGTTGCAGAAGGCCTCACTAAGGATCTGAGGCTGGCCACAAACCTGTGATCCTCCTGTCTCAGCCTCCCAAGTACTGGGATTACAAACATGTGCTACCATGCCCGACTTCTTTCCAGCTTCTTAACAAATACCATTTGTCTTCCTTAACTACTCTCACTGCAATAAAATCTTAATGTAATGAACAGAAGTGGAAGAGAATCAGATATTATACCATCTTTCTATTTGCTTTTGTTCCTAATATGCTTAATTTGTGTTGCCATTTGAACACTTGTCCTGTCTATATTATAATAAACAATCTATACTGTATCTTCAGCCTAAGAAGAGGCCATGGGGCAAGAGCCCACTTGGAGTAAACTACTTGTACCATTGCACTTTGCATGTAAAATTACCTTAAAAATCAGGGAGCTTCCATGACACAAATGCTTTCCTGGGCAGAAATGAATCACCAATTAATGAAGCAGAATTAATATAAAATAATAGGGATTCATAAGGAACATATAAAACTGGAGAGTGTGTACATCCAAAACCAAATAAAAATAAACTAGTACAAAACAAAACACTCTTCTGAGGAAAACATGTCTACCCTGCATTAGACTGGCAGGCAGGTAATTTATGCCTTCTGTGTAAAACACAGGTAAACTGACTTAGAAACTGAAGTAGTGCTAAGAAAGTACAAAAATTTGATTAACCCAAGAAAATTAAAACTCAGATCCCAATCCAGAAAACCCATTGATTCTAGCTCTGTCTCTAGGGTCCCTCCCTCTCTCCATATTTTCTTTATCCTCTATGAGGCCAGCACCTCACTTGAAGACTTTATTTATTAAGGTTAAAATTCATAAAATGTGAAATTCACCATTATAATAATTTTAAACACTGTAAATCGTGGTGGTTAGCCCATTTGCAGTGCTGTATAACTATCAACATTACCTAGCTCCAGAATGTTTTCATTCCCCTAAAAGGAGACCCTACCTATTAGGCACTCACTCCTCCCACCCCCACCCCCCACTCCCTACCCAACCCCCAATACCCAGCAGCCACTAATCGATATTCTTCAAGAACTTTATCTTTGCTTTCCCTTGCAACCTCAGTACAGTCCATAACCATAGAAAATAAGAAAACATCTGAAGTCTAATAAAGTAAGGAAACAGAGCAAAGAAGGCAGATTAAGCTCTTTAGTTGCACTCTCTGGATTTAAAATCAGGGTTAAATGAAGAAATCAGTTCAAAAAATCCTATGCATATTTGTGAAATTAGCAATACCAACTTCAATATTATGAATAAGGAATGAGAAGGAGCAGAGTCGGATCTGGAGGAAAGTGCACTGGGTTCTGTGTGCATGGATGTTTCTATCACACTGAACCTCAATATGATGTATGGCTACGATGCACCAATGGAAGTGTATTTTTTTAAAAAAAGGCCACGCAAGGTGGCACATGCCTGTAATTCCAGACCT
>PVLC010016352.1:11371-35608 GCA_004027655.1 Graphiurus murinus
GGCCAGCCTCAGCTACTTAATGAGGTCCTCTGCAATTTAGTGAGATCCTGTTTCAAAATAAAGAATAAAAATATAGGGCTACGGATGTAGCTTGGAGGTAGAATGTCCCTGGGTTCAATCCCCAAAGAAAGAAAGAAAAAAAACCTCATCTCCAAATCAAACAATGTGGCAGCTTCCTGTTCTACCAGCAGCCCCCTACAGGTGATCTCCATCCCTTTTTAGTTTTTATTTTAGGAACAATCTTACTAAATTGCCCAGGCTGGCCTCTGGTTAACTTGTGATCCTTCTGCTTCAACCTCCCTAGCATGGGCCACTAGGCCTGGCCCCTTATTCTCTCAGTTTCTAATTGCATTCTAATTGACTTTATTCTATCTGGTTTTCTTTTGGGGGGGGGAGGGGGGCAGTACTGGGGATTGAAACCAGGGCATTCTATCTCTGAACTACACCCCTAGTTCTATTTTTAACTCCTTATTTTGAAACAGGGTCTCACTAAGTTGCGCAGCTATCTGGTTTTCTTGTTCACTCTTCTTAAGACAAATTTTTTCTAAATTGCATCTTTTTAAAAAGACAATAAATCCTATCATTTAAGCCTAATAAGATAATTTTCTTATTAAGGTGTCTTTCTTACTCTCCACTAGGTGTTTCTATTCTTAATGTCCTAAGTTGTGGTTGATCATATTCCTTTGCCCCTGCAAATACTTTTATGCTTTTCAGTCAGCTGAAAATGAATTTAAGAGGCTCAGGGCAAATTCTGGCACTGCCCCCCTTTGCCAAAGCATTTTTCATTGGCTGAATCGGAATTGACTGATTCCCATCTTTTTGGCAACCAAGTGAGGCACTTAGAGGGATCCTCTAAGATCAAGTTCTCCAAAACGATAGTGTGTCCTTATTCCTTAAGTCTTTTCATAGCTAATTATACCAATGTAGAGAAACTACCTCTTGAGGTGCAATGAAATCATGATAAATTCACCCTGGTCAGATCCTGAGATCCTTAGAGGTCAATCTTTAGTAAATTCACCTGTACAAATTTAGCCACTTTTCTCCACTTTTAGGATATAAGAACAAACCTTTACATACATGGATGCAGTATGCAGGTTAACTTCAAAATAATACAAATCTAATTTTTAAAAGATAGTCACATTTTCTGCTTTTGACTCCTTTTTTCTTTATTTGGTAAAGATAGCCCTGGGCAAATCACTTCTTTTTGGTGAAAAAAGTGGACTATATCCATAGTTTCCTATCCAGGTTATTAAATCTTTGGACACAAGTACTACCTAAATTTCAAAAGATGACATCTTTTTATTCATGTGCTACCATTTTTAAACATTTGAATTAATTCTATTTTTAATTATAAATGTTAATAGTATCTTCCATATTAAAAATTTAAAAGTATACATGCTAACTGTAGAAAAATGGAAAATGAAGAGAAGATACAATCACCTGTAATCCTACCACACAGATATAGTGACTTCACATTTCACTATATATTCATCCTATTATCTCTCCATTCATATGTGTATACATATTAATACTTAAAAATTGAAATACACTGTATACATGGTATTTTATGACTTTTTACCTAATAATATATTGTAGCATATATTATTTCCTTAACCATCATCTTTTTTATGAGATTTAAATGGTATTCCTACATATGACTATATACTACTATTTTTTCTTTTTTACATTGTTGTTAATCATCTTTCAATGGAAAGATGTTTTGCTGTGACAAAACACCTGAGAGAATGAATTTCTACAGAAGAAAACTTTATTCTGGTTCACGATCTCAGAGGTTTCAGGCATGTTCACTTGGCCCTGTTGCTTTGGGCTGGTGGTAGCACAGTACATCATGGTAGGAGTGAATGGTGGAGGAGGCTTATTTACCTCATTGTGATTGGGAAACAAATAACGAGAGAGGAAGTGGCCAGGGTTCTTGTATCCCCGTCAAGGGAAAGTCCCCAGTGACCTAATTTCCTTTCACTGGGCTCCCACCTCCTAAAGGTTCTACCACCCCTCCACAGCGCCACGGGCTGGGGACCAAATCCTTAACACATGGGTCTTTGGAGAAAACTCCAGTTCCAAACCATTAACAGTTGTTTCTAATATTTCACTATGATAATGCTGCTATAAACATCAATGACATGATTAAACTCATAGCATTACAAATTAAGAATTATTATTCTTATTTTCTAGTTATTTTATCTCTGGATAATGGGAACTTCTTCTCGGCAGCTCTTGAGTTCTTTTGATAAAACATTATAGTCTTTCATGGCTTCCCTGTTTCCAGTATGATCAATGTTCCAGGCACATTTTGTATGTTTTTCCCTGTGTCTGAAAACAGCCAATTCTCAAAGGAGCCCTCTTTCCTTTTTGTGGAAAATGGTATTTAGAAAGCACCATCTGGGCATGGGGGTTGCTTATTGCTATTGCTACTGGCTTAGTAATTGTTGCTAGCTCCTTTTAGGAGACTGAACTACAAAATAATTTTTTAAAATGAAAACTATTGTGAGTTTTTACTATATTCCCAGTTTCAATTAGGAAAATGAAATTTTTACTAACTTTTTAAATATTTTTGTTTATTTTCTTCTTAGTCCAAAATGTTGGTTTCAAAGGACATCAACAAATTCATGTTTATACACTACCCTCATATCTATATATCATATGTCAGGATAAATCATAAGCATATACATATGCAAAATATGGTATTATATGCATTGTACATATAATAGTTTTATACCAGAAATATTATTGTTAATGTAATTATTGAAGGTGATTGAAGACTAATGCAGTTCTTTTTAATCTTTGTTTATATTTCTTCTTTCTTCGTAATGTGGTTTTTAACCAAGGGGCATTCTACCTCTGAGCTACATCGCCAACCCTATTTTATTTTGCTGTTTTGAAACAGGTTCTCACTAGTCTGCTGAGGTTGGCCTTAAACTTAAGTGTGATCCTCCTGTCTCAGCCTCCCAAGTACTGGAATTACAGGCATGTGCCACAACACCTGACTGAACTGTTATCAGTCTTTTGCTCTTAAAAATTATGCGTGGTGGTGCACGCTTGTAATCCCAGCATTTGGGAGGCTGAGACTGAAGGATCCGGGTTCTCTGCCAGCCTCAGCTACCTAGTGAGGCAATCTGCAACTTAGTGAGACCCTGTTACAAAATAAAGAATAAAAAATAGGGTTGGGGGTATAGCTCAAAGGTAGAATGCCCCTGAGTTCAATCCCCAGTACTGCAAAAAAAAAAAAAAAAAAAAAAATTATGCTCTAGGGACTAGCCTTACATATAATAATTTCCATGTTTTCGAGTGCTGTCATTTTTTAAATGTGTAAATTTCTATGTGATGAATAAAATATAAGTAATTTTGAAACACTGCTGAATTCACAATGGTCTTTCCCCAGTTGGTACTGTACCAATTAATATTCTTAAAACTAGCAGCTGCCATCATGTAAGGTTCTGAGAATATCCCTAATATTTAAAAGGAGATGTCTCACTGGAACACATAAGCATTTTTTCATATTACCAAGAAAATGTAAGAGTAGCTCTTGAAGAAAAAAATATTTTATGTGTCACCAATTTTTTGCTTAATGGTGCTTAAATGTGTAATGCAAAATGAGATCAAGACCTTATGATCATAATCCTTATATAATAATAAGACTAAATAATTTTGCAAAGTCAAAATAGATTTACAATGGTAATAACAGTCAAGTCAACAATAATGATTTGGTTTGATGGGTGATGTGGGTGGGGTGGGGGTGGACACAGCAGTGAGAAAGAGGGTGGGGGCTCTTTGGAATCAGGTTCTCCCATCTTCCTGACCATGTAGGGATGGATTCTCCCAGGACTTCCCTCTACTTGAAGTACTATGAAACTACAACACTCCATTACTTGCCCCTGGGTTTGTGTGTGTGTCTACTCATTTTAGATTTCCCCAATGTTCAGTACCTAGAAAACAGTGGAACTGAGATTCAAACTGATGTATTTCTGTTCCACCATAACGCCCAGACTAAAGCAGGCTGATTTTTTTTTTAATGTATTGAAGCTATAAAAGCAGAACTGGGTATGAATTCAGATCATGGGAGCCTAGCTTAGCCATGAACTAGCATTGTGAATTTGGACATGTCTTTGAAACTCAAGTTTTGGCTTCCTCATCTGTAATTCAAAAGGACCACACTGGAACATTGCAAGGGCACATTAGAGTTTTAAAATTCTATAAATTTTTTGTACTGGCAAAACATTCCATCTACAACAGAGGAATGATTCAAGCAGTGTTCTTTTTTGTTGCTGTGGAATTTCTAATTCTATCACTAAGCATCAAACACTGGAGTCAAAGTAGAGAAGGACTGGAAAATTATTCTGTGAACCTGGGAAGTATCTACTCGAGATAATTTAATGCTCAAAGAATGATCATTTATTGAAGGATGTGGTAAAAAAAAAAAACCAAAACGTCCTGTGCACTATGTTGGACTCACCACACTGGAGTAGAAAAGGCATTTTAGAAATCAGTCAGTAAAATCCCTTGTTTTATAGATGCAAGGTATGTGATTTCCCTAAGACCACCTAGCTGATTTGTATCATAGAAATCATTTATTAATGATTTATTACATGAGTTATTAAGCTTTAACATAGCATAATACCCTCAAAATGATCTTTTCATACTCACCACCAAAAATACAGAAAAGTAAAGCAGCATAAAAGAGTGGTTAAAAATAGACTCTAAAGTTAAATAGGTGAAATATAATGGGGGTTGATAATAATTGCATATACTTAATTCATCAGAATAATTAAAATACTAATCTATGCAAATTGTCTAGCATATTGCTTGGCACATAGAAAATAATAAACATTAGCTAGAATTAAGATTGGACTATGTATTTAATAACTGACTAAATTTAGCTTAATTTTTGTTTGATATTTAAACTAAATTTCATTTAATATTTTAATTACACTACTTTCACTGGTAATCAGGATTAGAATTATTCCAGCATGATCTTTCAAGGATTGTCAGTCTAGAAGCTGACTATGACAATGAACTCTAAAACTAATTTTAAGAAGGTTTGAGATATAGTTGTTTTCCACTACAGTAACCTAGGCCAAGTTATTCCCTTGAAGATACTGCAAAAATGAATCACAAATCTCATGTAAAATTTCATCCTCTGTTCCTCTCAAAATTTCCATCCGCCATTAATCAGCTGATGATTTGATTTTTTGCCAGTATATGGATATTGCTTTAATATCACCATATTTTACTGACAGTAATTAAATCCATTAAACACACTGTGTCTGAACCCAAAAGGTCTTTATGACTGTTTATCTCATCTTTATGAACCTTTAAACTTAATAGCTTTGGTTGCAATAAAGAAGTGATTTCTAAAAAGTTAAGCATCTCTTCAAGGCTACAGCCAGGATGTTCAGTTGATCAAAATTATGTCATGTGGATACAGACTGCCATGTGTCCTTGCTCTTCAACTTGTCCACTATTAACAAAGTGGGAGAGGAGAGGGAGGAAAGAGTTTCGTGGTCTCCTATCATTAAGCAAGGACATTATCAAAGGAAATACCAGTTCAGTTCAGGGAATACTAATGTTGCAGCTTTGCTCTGGTTCAATAGTTTAAATAATATGTAGGTTCATTTAGAATCCACAGTACAATAGGCCACTTAAGAATAATCATCCCTTCTTCTCCTTCCTCTTTTGAAATGTGAGCCCCAAAAGAATATAATCAATAGGACTCGCTCAGGGGCACAGTCCCCAACCTACCTTCCAACCACTCCTTTTCCCAGTTGGCATTCTTCCTTCATCTCTCCATCAATGAAATGTTCCCATTATTTCCAACTCCTGAAACCATTAATCTCATCTATTTCCACTAGCCCCATCATCCCCACCAGCATACTCTTTTTAGCATTCTTTCTTTCAATTTCACTCATCTCCCTCTCCCCACAGCATCTGCCTCCCAAGATCAGACCATACTCACCATTCAGTCCAGTGGCAAATCTGGTTTGTTCACCAGGGAGCCCCTCATCTTAACTAGCAAGCCAAAGAAATCCAAGAGGACACTGCTTCAATATGTTAGTAAAATGTATCTTTGCTAATAGTCCTAAATATTTTCATTACTCATCCCAAAGACACTTGGGAGACAAAAACAGTATGCAAGGTGAATTAATAGGATCGATGACTTTTGAAAAAAGTCCTGAAGAATATATCACATTACCTAACAAACACAACTTATCTCACTTTCCTAAGTATCATCAAATAATTTTAAAATTAGAACTAGAAAAAAAAAGATCCTGACAGTCTTTAATAGTTGCAAAGTTAATTCTGTGGTTCTTTTCACAAAGTTGCAGTGATAGGATAAGCAAAGTGACAACTTCCAAAATGGCTTCGAGATTAGCCTTTCTCATCTCAATGCTATTGACATTTTGGGCAGATGATTCATTGTTGTAGGAGACTATACTGAGGCACTGTGGGATGTTTAGAAGTATCCCTGGCCTCCATCCAGTGGAGGCCAGTAACAACCCACAAGTCTTGACTACCAAAATGTCTCTAGACATTACCAAATGTCCACTAGGGACAAAATCATTCTAGGCTGAGAACCACTCTCATAGGTGCAGGGCAACACTGCTTGCCCTAGATCAGGGGTCAGTAAGCTATGGCCTCTGGGCCAAATGAAAAGCCCACTGCCCTTGTCTGTAAATAAAGTTTTATTGGAACACAGCCACTCATTCTTTTACTTGTCATCTATGGCTGCTTTCTCACTAGGAAAGCAGAGTTGAGTGGGGGTAAGAACGATTGTACAACCCACAGAATCAAAAATACTTACCAGCTGGCTTTCTACAAAATGCTTGCCAACCTCTGTCCTAGTCTACTGGTTGCAAACATTTTCTTAGCAATGACAACTTTTTATAATGAAATCTTACATAAAACCCGTGTCAGACAAGGTCCAGACAGAACAGTCAACTCGTGTAATTCGAGGAAGTAAAGCATATGCTGAATAATTTATGTGAGCCATTTCAAAGGCATGGCAAGGTATGGAGAAATTACAAAGGGCTAAGAAAGCTGGGCATTATTACCATCTCTAGGCCTAAAAGGTAGAGGACCAAGATAACCCTGTAGGAAGAAGGTGGAGGAATGAGACCTTGCCTCATCCCTCCCTTCCTTCAGTCTCTGCTACTGTTCTCAAGGGCCAAACCCAAACAGAAGCAGGTGGGCAAAATAGATCCTTGAAGTGGTCCCTGTAGGCCAGCCTCCTCCTGGGTCACAGAGCAGCATGGAGAAGGAGACAGGGTGGGGGGAAACAGAAGGGATGCCACACAGAAACTTGGCATCAACATAGATAAAAGCAAATCTTTGGTGATGTTCAATGGAAAGATATTGAGATGAGCATGGGGTTGCTTTTACTAAGACACACTGACCCAAGGCCCTGGGCAACACTTTTTGAAAATACTACCTTAAATCCTTTTCTGACTTTTTTAACATTGGATGCTTTCTAAAACAAAATCATATGGTCAGATTTTTTTATTTTATTTATTGATTGATTGATACCAGGGATTGGACTTGGGGGCATTGTAACCTAGAGATACTCCTCAGCCCTTTTTATTTTTTATTTTGAAACAAGGTCTTGCTAAGTTGCCAAGGCTGACCTCCAACCTGAGATCTTCCTGTCTCAGCTTCCCACACACTGGGATTATAGGCAAGCACCATCACACCTGGCATGGTCAGATGTTTCAGTGCTGTCATTCTAACAAACTCCAATCCTTCAATCCATTCCTACCAAAATCGTCCATTCAAACCATTCAAATCCATTCAAACCCAAATCGTCAAATATGCCTCCATCCCTCCCTACCCTCTACCTTTCCTGCTCATGTTCTCAAGCTGCCAAGCATTGATAAAAAAAAAAAATTTAAAAATACTTAATTAATAAATCCACCCAATGTCATCATAGCAGACAACAGGGACCTAATGTCTGCTTAGCCTCCCATGACTTTCAGCCCTTGGCAGAAATTGCCCTGAATATCCAACTCAGTCCATCTGATGACCTTTCCCCAAACCTCATCAACCTTCACCTTTCTGTAGTAAAAATGTCTTCCATCATTCCTTTCCTCTCAATTTACTTCTGTGTGTTCTATAATTGTCTGAGTTTTTTGACTCAACTTTGTATCTTTCACTGACATTTCTAATTGAAAGAAATAAATTTCCCCAAGGGACCTAATAATAAATGATGAACCCAACAATATAATTAAAGCTGTATCCTGTAGACTGACAATAACATACCCTGAAAAAAACTCATAAAATTAAAAATGTTATGAGTAAGTAGTTTCGTGAAGCTGGTAAATAACAAGACATCATTCCTTTCTGAAACCTTCTTACATAATCTATTTTTGTTAACATTCCCATTCCTCTAGTCCTGACATCCCAGAGTGAGGGCAGAATAGAAGTTTTAGAATTGGGAGGATGTTCAAAATCATCTAGTTCCATGCCACTACTCTATGGATGAGAATACAGATTTCCTTATCTCCTTTGCCTTCAGATAAAGATTCATTAAAAAATATCCCAGCCCCTGCCTTCTCTCCTGGCCTTAGAAACATTATTACAGTTTTAGGGGGCCTGAGGGAGTCTTGGGGATGGATTGAACCTAGGGCCTTGTGCATGCTAAGCAGCAGCCTACCACTGAGCTCTATACTCGGCCCTCATTGTATTATAGTTTTAACTCTCTTCTCTGCAAAATGCTATCAGATCATCATCTACAGTCTTTAGTCTGTGATGTTTGATTTTATAGGTCCACCTGACTAGGTGCCCAGACTTTTGCTCAAACATTATTCTCTCTGTGTCTGTGAGGGTGTTTCTGGATGAGATTAACATTTGAATCTGTAGACTAGGTAAACAGATTGCCTCCCTAATGTGGGTGGGCCTCCTGCTCTGTGTTGAAAGCCTGAACAGAACAAAAGGACTAAGAGAGAATTCCTGCTGCCCGGCTGCCTTTGGGCTGGGACTTTGATTTCTTCCTGTCTTCAGACTTGAATTGAAGCATTGGTTCTTTCCATGTCTGGAGCCTGCTGGCTTTCAAACTGGAACCACACCATCAGCTCTCCGTTGACCCCACCCTGCTGCCTGCAGATCTGGGGCCTTGCCATGCTCCATAATCACATGAGCCAATCCCTTATATAGATTATATGATATATGTCCATGTTCTACTGGCTTCTCTACAGAATCTTGACTCATACAGCTTCTTCTCAAGCTCTAGTCCAATCTTTTCAAAATCAAATTCAGCATCCCAAACAGGATGTGGTGCTAGGAGCTTCAACTCAAATACAAAATGGAATTTCTTTTCATTTTATTCTCCCATTGACTTATTCACTCAATAAAGATTTATGGAATTTCTACTGGGTGCTAGATATACAAAATTAGCTCCTGGCTTCGAAGAGTTCACTGAGTAGTGGAATCAACAGATGTGTAACAAAAATAAAAGTCATAATTTAGTAGAAGTGTACAAAGCAAAATGGTGGACTAGAGCATGCTATGAGGGAAGAATTCCTGAGGAGTAAGGCCGAAAGAGGACAGCCACCAGGTGGGCAAGAAGAATGATTTGAGGGAAGAAGTAATCTTTTAGGCAAAGGACAAAATATGTACAAAGGAAGTACATGAAGCAGCTGTGGAAATGAAAGTAGATGTTTATGAACAGCAAGAGTTAATCATGATTTTCAAATATTATGAGAATAAGTTTATTGATATATAGAGGTTCTCAATTTTTTTCTGCATGCTTATTAAAAACAGTTTTGGTGTAACTGTGCTTAATCATTTCCCTTCCCTTGCTTTCCAAGAAAGTCCTGCCCTGTTATTCCAGGTAAGGAAGTTTGGAAGGGAAGAAGGGGGAAAGGGGGAGAGAAGGAGGGAGGGAGGGAAGGAAGGAAGGAAGGAAGAAAAATTAGGGCTAACAGGAACTCAGGTTTTGGTAGTGGTGGTGGTGTTTTTGTCTTTCTTTGGAGATAAAACTGTTGGTAAAAAAAAATATCTATTTTAAAAGAATGATTACTGAGAACTATATGATGTGAGAGATAGTTACATTTTCTTATTTTGAATTTGCACTTAAACTACTGTATAATTCGAGGATGAAACCATATGGATCACTGCTTAATAAACATTTTTCATTTTTCCTAATAGCAACATTTTTTTTCTTTTCTTTTCTTTCACTTTTTTTTTTTTTTTTTTTTTTTTTTTTTTTTTTTTTTTTTTTTTTTTTTTTTTTTTTTTTTTTTTTTTTTGTGGTACTGGGAATTGAACCCAGGGGCATTGTACCTCCTAGCTACACCTCTGGCCCTATTTTTTATTCTTTATTTTGAAATAGGGTCTCACTAAGTTCCAGAGGGCCTCACAAAATAACTGAGGATGGCCACAAACCTGTGATTCTACTGTCTCAGACTCCCAAGTACTGAGATTACAAGTGCAGGCCACCATGCCCGGCTGCAACATCATTCTTTTCATTTACACACGAAACATTAAAGTGGTGAATAGAATTTAACTGAAATTGATTTGCTTCTTTTCCTGGTGGTGGGATCAGAGTGACTAAAATCTAAGCAGCAATTCCATACCCTGGACATAAGGACAGATTGAAGAAGAGAAATGTGACTGCACTCAGGCCAACAAGATAAAAGATGATGTTGTCCAGAAATGAAGCTTTCCCGTTGTTTCTCTTTAAGGGACCATTTCTCTTTTCTCTGGGCTTCATATGGAGTCACAGGTGTTGGTATTTGAATCCTGTATCAAGCCACGCCTGAAACCTCCCTCTCAGTGTATGCATTTTTCACACTCGCACCAGGTTCATCTTCCTGAGGCACCATTTTGCTGCTTAAACATTTCCTTAGTGCCCACACTGTGAAATCCAAACCATGTAGTCTAATACTAAAATTATCTTATTACCTGGAGCTAGCTGGACCCCTCCACACAAACACTTGTTCCCTCTGACACCTCCTCCCCTATACATCTCCCTTCGTGGGGAGAAAAGGAGAATTTTGCTTATGCTGTTTCCTGTGTTTTGGAATGGTGGTCTTGGCATAATAATACTCTTTGTAGCTTTAGGTTTCAACTCAAATTGTGTCCTTATCCTCCAAAACACATATGTTAAAGTCCTAACTCCACTACCCCAGAATGTAGCTATATCTTCTATAGATGTGATTAAGCTTAAATGAGGTCCTATGGCTGGGCCCTGATAAGAAGTGATTAAGCTAAATTAGGTGTTTAGGATGAACTCAAATCCAACCTATTTCTTTATAAGAAGAAAATTGGACTCAAAAAGAGGCACAGGGGCACACATGCACACAGGGATGGCCAGGTGAAGAGGCAACAAGAAGGCAGCCACCTGCAAGCCACAGAGAGAGGGCTCAGAGAAAACTATGATAATGAACCTCTGGCCTCCAGAACCATGAGGAAGCATGTTGTTGTTGGGTCAGCCTCCTATCCATGGTATTTGTATGACAGCCTTAGTAAACTGATACATAAACTGGACCCAGCACCACCCAGATAATTGTCTCCTGGGTTCCCGACCACAAAAACTATGAGATGATAAATGATTGGCATTTTAAGCTGCTAAGTTTTGGGGTAATTTGTTATGCAGTCATAGATAAGCAGTTCTCTATTCAGTTGCTTAGATTCCTTGTCATCTGGTGACAAAGTGATTTGTCTTTCTAAATCCGTGCTGTGATTAAATGCCATATTGTTTTGGGCATATGTAAGAGATAATTTTTTGTTGTCTCAATTGCCCAGAAAGTATTTCTTCATGAAGTTTTTTTTCATCCACATAATTTCATTTTGACAGGAAGAAAATAATATATAAATATAAGATTAAATCATATAGACCTTTAAAATGACCTAGGCTTTCACAAAATTTCCCTTTAATATTTGTTGTCTATTTTCTTTTTTTTTGAACTGGGGATTGCACCCAGACCATTCTACCTCCAAGCTATACCCAACCACCCTTTTTATTTTGTATTTTGAAATGAAGTCTTGCTAGGATGTTGAGGCAAGTTGCTGAAGCTGTCCTTGAACCTGTGATCCACCTGTCTTAGCCTCTCAAGTACTGGGATTACAGGTGTGCACCACTATGTCTGGCTTTGTTGCCTATTTTCTATACCATTTGTATAAAAGTCTTTTCAATAAAGTATGTGTTAGCACTTTTTGTTCTATTTCCTCATGAAATGGAAGTTATCTAAAATACAGAGGAATTACTTGTGTCCCACCTGATCATTATATATTAGACATAATGAAGAGGTTCTTTAAACTAGTTCTCAGTTCTAATGATAGTAAACCAACATATTTTATCTACACACTGACTCATTATTTTTCTTTCACTAAATAAGTGCTTATTTGATGCCTACTATGCATCAGGTTCTGTTTTAAACATCGATAATATAGCAGTAAACAAAACCAATTTAAAAATTTTGCTCATTGAGCTTGTGAAAAAAGACAGCAATAAATATGAAATATAAGTAAAATGTATAACATGCTGGATGGTGGTAAGCACAGAAAAACTGCAACCCCAGAGCCTCAAAACATCTGGCCACAAAGTGTGAACAGACTGAGCTGGCAAAGAGCAAAATGTCTTGTAAACAATTCCATATTGATAACTATTAGTAAATCTTGTAAAGTCTCAAGGGTGTGGGTGCATATTCTTGCCTCAGTTTGTGTGTGTGTGTGTGTGTGTGTGTGTGTGTGTGTGTGTGTGTGTTTATACTGGGGATAGAACCCAGGGACATTCTACCTCCCAGCTACACCTCCAGCCCTTTTTATTGTTTGTTTTGAAACAGGGTCTCCCTAGGTTGCTGAAAGTCTTGCTGTGTTGCTGAGGCTGTCCTTGAACCTGTGATCCTACTGTCTCAGCTTCCCAAGTACTGGGATTATAGGCATGTGTCACCACACCCAGCTAGTTTGGCTCATTTTTAAACTAATTTTCATGGTTAGTTTCAATATAGATCTTCTTTTTGCCTTTCTGTTCAGAATTATACTGAGAGCTTATCAGCAGAGAAGTCATTTGTATTTGAAATGTCTTTGGTTGTGACAAATTGGCCTTGAAGTTAAAAGCGCATGAGGTGTTCATATTTTCTCTTTGAGAATGAGATGATAGCTAAAGGAAACTTAATCATCAAATGATGATACCCCTTTCTCCATTATATTCTGAGAAGATAACAGCTTTAAAACAAAGCACTACATTACCACGGTTAGAGATACTCAGCTTCTGAATATGGAAATCTTTCCTGCCTACCATATCTATGAAAAATGCTGTAGTGTGTGTGTGTGTGTGTGTGTGTGTGTGTGTGTGTGAGAGAGAGAGAGAGAGAGAGAGAGAGAGAGAGAGAGAGAGAGAGAGAGAGAGAGACTTTCCTGGACATTACACTTCATTCCACCTCCACGGTTATGGGTACAGAGAGAACAGGCAAAAGGCCAGGGAAAAAAAAAAGCAATAAAAATGCTTTGGAGTGTGTTCAGCCATGAAGTTGTAACTTAGGCCTTCAGTGACTTCAGCAATGAGTTAGTAAGCCAATAAAGTATGTGTCCATTTTAGATGCTCAGAGGCCAAAAGCACTTGAAACGACATGATTTACATGACCAGTTTCCCCTGACTCAGGATCATACCCTTGTTTCCCAAGATGCCTTAAATATTTATCAGAGCCATCTGTACTATTGAAAAACTAATCTCTGCAAAGCTCTCAAGACCACCTCCATACGCAGTCCTGTAAATGGCATTGAATAAAATAAAAATGAAATGATCTATTGTGGGTGGTAATCTATCCTTCCTCCCACTCCCTCCCCAAACTAAAAGCCATACACTAAAGAGTGGATGCTCTTTATTTTTGTTATGAGTCAGCAAGTTTGGCAATTTCTCTATAGTCAGAAATATTCATTGGGGATGAAGTAACTTTCTATCTAAAAATACAATCTCTCTCTCTCTCTCTCTCTCTCTCTCTCTCTCTCTCTCTCTCTCACACACACACACACACACACACACACACACACACACACACACAATTTTATCTCAGAACAAGTACCATTACAAAACACACTAGCAAAATGTTCTTGGGGTTTCAAAGCCTCTGGATAGATGGCACACTTGTGGCATAGGAATTCAACCACAGGAAATTCACAGCATTTCATTTGCACATAAAATTCTGTGTTCCATCCTTGCCCACCACTTGTTGGCTAAAGTAACCTTGAGCTGGTTATGGTGGTGAATGCCTATAATCCCAGAACTTGGGAAGCTGCAAGAGGAGGATTACAAGTTCAAAGCCAGCCACAACAACTTAGTGAGACTGTCAGCAACCTAGCAAGACTCTGTCTCAAAGCAAAAAATAAAAAGGGCTGGGGGGTATAACTTGAAGGTAGAATGTTCAATCCCCAGTACCACAAAAAATAAAGTATCCTTAAGTGTGCTACTTTACCTTCAAGTCTTATCTTCTTCATTTGTTATAAAGCAATACAGTGCTAAAAATACCTGTGTCCTGTGATTGCCATGAGGACTAAATGAGTGAACACAGTAAGGTATTTGGAACACAGTTGGAATATAGAAAGTGCCCAACAAAAAGTTAGCTGTTATTATTTCAGAGCAGTGACTCTCAATGTTTGGTCCCTGAACCTGCAGTCTCAGTGGCATCTGGAAACTTGTCAGAAATGCAAATTCTCAGAACCACCCACACCATACTAACCCAAAGAGAAACTCTGGGACCTGGAGTACTGTTTTAACAGTCCTCCAAGTGGTTCTGCTACACATTGAAGTTTGAACACCATGCTTATAGAATATGGAGTAAAACAGAAAATAAATTCTAATACTGCATAATTTGCTACTAGGAACTTCCGATTTGTGATGATTTTAACACAAGAAATTCCTCTACCTACCCCGTCCCCATAGGTAGTTCATATATGGGGTCTTTGGCTGGATCTAGAAACTGAATTAATATAAGAGCTAATTAACAAGAGAAAAAATGTTTTATTAATTCTACATGTACATGGGGATCTACACAAGTGAGGAGTCTGAAGAAATGACCAAGCATGAGGCATTTATAGTGTATGCGTGCACATGTGAGTGGTACTGGGGATTGATCCCAGGGGCATTCTACCTCTGAGCTACACCCCCAGCCCAATTTTATTTATTTTTTATTTTGAAATAGGGTCTCACTAAGTTGTGGAGGGTTTCACTAAGTTGCTGGGGCTGGCTGCAAACCTGTGATCCTCCTGTCTCAGCCTCCCAAGTACTGGGATTACAGTTGTATACCAACATGCCCAGCACATTTTTTACACAAAGAACCATAAATTTATGAAGGAATGGCAGGACAGATAGATGTCTGGAGTAGGACAGTAAATTCTGGGGATGTTACTAAGAGATAGATGGGGAAGGGGTAGAAGCCAGTGGAAAATGAGGGGTTACTTCAGAGCATTTATCCAGGTTCACTACAGCACCAGTCACCAGTCTCTGGTGATCAAGGCTGTTTTCCGTACTTAGTATGGGAAGAACACCCAATCCCTGAAGTATCTTTATGGCTTGCTGCATGTAGGGAAAGTCAGAGAAAATCATCCTTTCTGAAGTTACAGCTCCTTAAGTGATTTCAGCTGGAGAAAAAAAAAACAATGTGCCAATTTGGTGTATTTTGAGATGGCATGTCCTTAACTCCCTCAGAATGCTTGATTTAAGAAACTAAGTAACTTGAAAGAGAATTTCAACAGTAGGATTTTTGTAGGCTAACTCTTACCAACCCTTTTTACTTTGCCAGATAGAATACTTAACACCACCCAACCATGTTGCAAGAGATCTGTGATTAAATTGTGCTAATGGATTTTGTAAAGCCCAGGATGCAGTGGAAAAAACTAATTTAAAGAAGGGAGAGTGTTCCAGTCAATAGTCTCACTGTTGTGACCCAATAAGCCTGACCACACACCTCTTAGAGGAAGGAATATTTATTTGCTCACAATTTTGGAGATTTGGCGGTTCAGTTCACGTCAGGCTGGGACTCTAGAGCTCAGGACATGGCAGTGGGAAGCAGAGAGAGGAAGAGCTAAAGGCTCGGTTCCCACATCATCTCTGAGGCTGGAAACAGGGAGGGAGCAGGGGGAGGAGGAACCATATAGGCCCCAGGGCCACAGCCCCAAGGACCCCTCCTTAGGAACCAAGCCCCACTTCCAACATTGCGTCCTTATTTCTGTAAGGGCGAGGGGGACGTTCTAAACCCAAACCAGTACAGAGAGTCTATAGTATTGGTGATAATCACGAGCTCGTGCATTTGAACACAGCTTATTATCCATCAGACTCAACTGTTTCCATAAACAATTCCACAGGACTGAAAGACAAACATATGCTGAATAAAGGACAAAGCTAGATATAAGCATCTAACACGGGATTTCTAAGTGAGCATTTTGTTGCTTGAGTAGTCAATAAGGTGTTTACATAATTAAAGATAAAACTACCAGTTAGAATAAAGTAAACCAAAGTGTATATTTTTGTCATTTCAGTCTCCATATTGCAGACATAATGATTTTTGGATGGCACATGTTTAATCATGTCTCCATCCTGCTTAAAAGATTTAAATGGCTCCCTTAAGCCAGGCACCTGAGAGACTTTGTAATCTGGCGCCTGCCAACCTATTACATGTGCCCCCATCGTACAACTGTACTTGCTCTGAGAAGCCTTTCTTGACAGTCACCGCCCCCCACCAACCTCTCCCCACACACACATCATCATCAGGACTCCTCCTCTAACTTTCTGGAGGACTGAGTACCTAGATCTTGTAGTAAACCTTATGTTGCATTATAATAGTTATTTAAGCCGGGCGTGGTGGCGCATGCTTGTAATCCCAGCATTTGGGAGGCTGAGACCAGAGGATCCGGGTTCTCGGCCAGCCTCAGCTACCTAGTGAGGCACTCTGCAACTTAGTGAGACTCGGTTTCAAAATAAAGAATAAAAAAAAAAATAGGGCTGGGGGTATAGCTTAGAGGTAGAATGCCCCTGAGTTCAATCCCCAGCACCACAAAAAAAAAAAAAAAAAAAAAAAAAAAAAAAAAAGTTATTTAAACATTAGTCTCTCAACAAAACTTTTGCTAAACTTTTATTGACAGCAGGAATTGCATTTTTATTTTTATGCCCCCAGCAATTGGCATAAAGCCTAGCATAGGAAGGCACTTGATAAATAAATAAAGACTTTGCATGGGTCTAAAATCTTAAGTCTGTGCACGAACCAGAAAGATCAGTCCAGGAAAATACAGCAATTACCTAAACTCTAGGTTCCAGGTCCCAGAGCCTTTCTCCGCCCATAGAAGGACCCAAATCTTTGAATTCTGAGAATAAAGCTGTGCCACTTCCAAGCTTCTAGTGTTGTCCCCATTACAGAAGACATATTGTATCGTCAAGACAGAATGCCCTATCTGTTGCCACTACCTTCTGACAGTCACTAAAACTCTCCTTTCATTTGAGACTACAAAAGTTGATAGTGGATGGAAACCCTCAACTTTAATCTTCACCTTTAATCCTCAACTTTAATATTCAGTCTCAACTTTTAGCTTCAAGACTTAAAGCTACAAAACAAACTGTGTGTAATGTGCAGTTTGGAAGCAGCTGACCCTATATTTGTTGTCCTGCAATGAACCCTCCTGGACTCAGCCCACAAGAATCATGATAATTAGTTACTCATCCACCACACACCACCCTTCCTCTGACTCCCCTCCCAGCCCAGCTACAATTTCACAGCCTCTTGGATAGGCATTTCAGAACACCTTCCCTTCTCAGTGGAGTTCTTCTCTGTACCCCTGGTAGTTTATTTTTGCTAAGTCCCTTAGTTGGAAGTACTTGACCGAGGGTTAGTTGGAACAAGAAGCCAGTTATCTATGCCAGTTCCCTCCCTGAAGCCTCAGTACTGAAGAGTCACAACACCTTGAATCAGTCACACAATGTTGGAGATTATTTGCTTGTACATGATCATTTCTGTCGATTGTCATGTCTCTGAGCCCAAAAGATATGTGTGTGTGTGTATGTGCGTGCGTGTGTGTGTGTGTGTGTGTGTGTGTGTGTGTGTGTGTGTATACAGAGAGAGAGAGAGATATGGAGATCCAGTTTTGGAGTGAATTTGAGGAGCAATGGATAGGTATGACAGAATGATAATAACTGTTCCCAGTAAGTACCCATTTATTTAAAGACTGCCTTGAGAAATCTATTGACAACACCCTATTGCTAATTCTGAGATGTCTGAGGCCCCTCCTTCTCTGTAAGCATTTGTAATGCCCTTTTGCAATAACCAATGGAAACTTCATCTTTGTAGGACTTCTATAAGGATTAATTCCTCTAATATAAATAAAGCTTTTGGCACAAACCACACACATTATAAATGATCAATAAATTAGGTTTATTTTTATAATTGAATTTTTGAGACAGTCTTGGTTTCTTAGGAAGGCCATAACAATTATGGAAACTAGCTTAAAACAACAGAAATGACCCAGTCATTGGTGGCACATGCCTGCAATCCTAGTACTTGAGAGGCTGAGACAGGAGA
Organism: Graphiurus murinus; assembly: GCA_004027655.1. NCBI lineage: Eukaryota > Metazoa > Chordata > Mammalia > Rodentia > Gliridae > Graphiurus > Graphiurus murinus. Next base: position 29,887 of record PVLC010016352.1, read on the forward strand.
ATTGTAGGTTTGAGACCAGCCTCAGCAATTTAGTGAGAGACTTAACAACGTAACTAAATTCTGTTTCGAAAATTAAAAAATCAAATAGGGCTAGGGGTGTAGCTCAGAGGTAGAATGCCCCTGGGTTTAAGCCCCAGTACCAAAAACTAATCAATCAATCAATCAAAAATGTAAGGTATCAGTTCTGAACATTAGAAGTCCAAAATGCTGACAGGACCATTCTTTTTCTGATAGCTCCAGAGGAGAATCCTTCCTGGCTTCTTTTAGTTTCTGGCAACCCTGGCATTCAGAGATTGCCAGGTGCATCTTAGAGACGTGTCATTCAGTCATCTGACCATTTTTTTCCCCTGTATGTCTTCATGTTCATCTTCCCTTTGTGTGTGTCTGCCCGTGTTCAGGTTTCAATTCTTTGTAAGGACACTAGTCATACTGGATTAGAGCCTAATGACTTCATTTCAACTTTATTACCTCTATAAATATTGTACTCCCAAATAAGGTCACACTCTTAAGAACTAGGAGTTAGAACTTCAACACAATTCAGTCTATAACAGTGGCACAGCAACTTGTTGTGGTTAAAATATAGAGTGGTATTTTGTTTCTCCAACAGCTGACACATTTTGTTTTGTTAGCCTCCCTTTTCTTGCTGAGGAGCATGATATTGTGGTCTAGTGTTAAAATGTTTCGGTCTCCTTTGGTTATTAAAATAGTGTAGATGAGTTCCCTCCTTGAACTCTTACTGTCCCCAACCTCAACTGCTTGGAGTGGGAAGGCAGTGGTATGCTGGTCAACATAGCTCTCAGAGGAAGAAGAAATCAGAAGGCCCAGATGTGTAGCACTTTCTGATTCCCACTGTGTATTTTAGGCTATACTGAGTAACCCCACCACAGCTGACTCAAGGTACCAACATACAATTGGCAAGATTCTTGAAATTTTATACTTAGTCTTATGAATGAGTAGAAACTGTTGCCAGCATATCATTGAAGACAAGAACTGCTTTATCAGAACTTCCTTCTCCCTTTCTCCTCTCCAACTCTCCAACCTGTGCCTACCACCAAAACTTCTTGTAATGAGTGAGGAAAAGAAGCAACAGAGACTAACTTGAGAAAACACAGCTGCTGATAGCAACTCTGGTATCCCCTTTCTGGTGGTAGTTGCTACTTATTCTCCACCAATATGGCAGTACCCTTGGTCTCTTATGTGCAGCAGGTGCCCAAGTGCTGGACTTGCATTCATTGGTTCAATGGAGGGTCCCCAGGGAGCCTTCCTCTGCACAAACTCTGATGTTGAAATCCAACTTCAACTTGTCTTCTTGTATCCTCTCCCTGGCCTTTTCCTTAGAAAATTCAACCTATGGGCTTTATGCAGGTGAGATGGGCTCACCCACTGTACAGCCCTTTGGGGAGGCATTGCAAGAAGGCTTTTGTTCCATCCATCTTTTCCAGCATCTATCTAATGGAGGGAAACCCTACTATTTTTGCCAATGGAGTGATGGAAAGTGCAGGTGTCTCCCTGGTACTTCCTTTTCTACTTAAGTCATTATTTTCCTACCACTTTCTCCTTCCCCAGTTATTACCCAATGCCCCAAAAGTAGGCAACTTTAAAACAAGACATCATTGTTATACCTAACTAAGGAGTGATAAGAGAAGAATTGGTTTGGGCATCTGCAAATGTACAGGGAAGAGAGAGCAAGTCCAAAGTCCTTGCCCCATGAGAAAAAGAGTAGGAAGGAATAGTTTCCACAACATGAATTCTATATTCTTCTCAAACACCTCATCTTCCTCCCTCCTAGTCTCCCTTTAATATATTATTCACTATAAATATCATGAAATTAAGGGTTGGGGATGTGTGGCTCAGTGGTAAGGAGGATGAGAAGGAGGAAGAGGAAGAGGAAGAGAGGAGGATGAGGAGGAGGAGAAGGAAGGAAGGAAGGAAGGAAGGAAGGAAGGAAGGAAGGAGGCAAGCAAGCAGGCAGGCTATGAAAATAGTTGTAGTTTGGCCTTTCTATCAGGAAAAAGTGAAGGATACAGAATCTCATGGTCTACAACTGAGCCCTCAGCCTTGGAAAACTCAGTACCAAGATTATCAGGACTCTGTGTCCACTGTATATGCCACTATTCAGCAACCTCCGGGAACAGAAAAGATATTTGTAATAGAAGATAAACCATGAAACAGAGAACAATCAACTTTTCACAATGTTCTGTTACATTATTACTCTAGAAATGGAGAAAAAAATTGTTTTTAACCCAAACTGACCTTCAAGGTGAAGGCATAGAATAGGACATAATTCATGTCACTGGGAAAATAAATCTCTATGCATTCCTTTCACTTGGAGAGACTGGTGGGCAGGAAGGGTGAGCTCAGAGTAGATGGTTTACCAGACCAAGAATACATTAATTTGCTTTGAGTATAGGAGTAGATCCCCAGAGCAGAGATTAAAGATAGGGACTATTTCCATTTCTGTGGGGGCCACTGTAGAAGTAAAAGAAGGAGGAAAAAAAATAGTAAGGCCACACTCCAGTGGCTGAACAGTGTTTCTCTGTGTTTTGTTTTGTTTCCATTTAAGATATCTGCTCTGCTAGAACATAAACCCTCATTTGTGTTCTCAAATACACACTGAAGACTGTTAACATATAAATGCCCCATGATGGTATTCTTTTGTACGATTCAACGGAAAGGGGATGGGAATGGCATTTGGTTCACCATGGGGCAGATAGAGGGGGACTTGCTTGGGAGATGAAAGACTGGGGATATGCAGTGAGTGCTCCCACCAGCAGGAACCAGAGGCAACCCTGAGTCGACTTTACTCTCCAGGGAGCTATAGACATTTTGGGGAAGACAGGGAATAGAAGATCTTCGCTAACATCTGGGTTCTATTATTAAGATTGTTGTTATTTGCCATTACTAAGCAGAATACACACAATGCAGCTCTTGGTGACATCTGGGTAAAGAACTTGGGATTTAACATTACCATCCTTTCTATAGGTCCCTAAGAAGTGCCAACTTTTATTCATACTCAGGGCTGCCCGGTGCCCGGTGAGAAGCCTGGAAAATGCTGCCATTTCCTGGGGCTGCCACAGCCTCCTCAACAGTCGCTACAAATGGCTCTACCATCTTCAACCTTAATCCAATAGAACAGCAGGTGCCTGAAGGTGACGCTTCCTTTTCCAGAAACTGAAATCTGTCACAGAGCACTGTGACTCCACAGAGTTTGGTAGATGGGAACCAAGCTGCAGTCCTGTGAGGAATGTGGTCCGGTGTCCTGCTGACCCGCTTGGCAAGATCTCTTCTCCTGCCCTGTAGGAACAGCTCTCACATCGCTCTTTTATCCCTGTGGTGAAGAAATCTCAGTGGCTAGAACTTTGGACCATTACCCATGGAAAATGTTCTTCTCTTAAAAGGCAGCATTAGAAAGTCTTTGGTAATAAGCACTTCTTACTAGGAATTCTATATCTCATCTGAGACTCTCCCACATGGAATTTTCTCCATAATTACCCCAGCTTTGTGACATTGGCAGCAAAGCCCTGAGCAGGCTGTGTTTCCATTAGTGAAATTCAAATCTGCAAAGATTTACCAGCTCTGTTGGTGGCCAATGTACCTTCCACACCATTGCAAATGAAGTAGGAACCCGAGGTCTTCATGACACAGATCTACAAACTGCTGTCAGTTAAGTATCTCACTTGTTTTCAGAGTCCATGGTGATTTTGTTTGTTTCCCTTGTTTTTTCATTAGTTACGTATTTTCTTCAAAAGAGAATGAAAATCTTTCATATCTGAATGACACAAAGGAGGGTCTACTGATACACAACTCAAAACTACTTTAAGATGTCCAAAGAAACTGCATTAAATATCTTTTACCCTCAATTTCCAGAAAAGATGGTGTTACAGTTAGATATAGAATGCCCCCTATAGAGCTTACCTCATGTTTGGAGCTGATGTAATTGAGTCTTGAGGATGGTAATCCCAGAAGTGGATAAATCCATTGCAATGGATTTACCTTGGTGGTGCCCAGTAGGCTGGTAGGGTGTGGCTGGAGGTTGGTTCCTGAGGGTGCAGCCTGGGGAATTATACAGAAGGTTCCTCCTCTCCCTGCAGGAGTGCTCGCTCCCTCACTCCCACCCCTCTCTCTTCTAACCTTCATGGTGTAAAGAGCACAGCCTATGTGCTCTCCACCTTCTGCCACCATGCCCTGACATGCGCAATCCCTAGCTTCACATAGACTGAACCTAAAACCAGAAGAAAATAAATCTTCTTTCCTCTAAGTTATATGGTAATGTCGTGGAACAGCACGATACCTTTTTTCGTGGATCCTTGGCCTCAGTGGTGAAAAGAATTTCAACACGTGCCAGTCAGGGACAAAGGCAGGAATTTATTTAGGAAAGTAAGGGACTTGAGGAAGAAGACAGGTGAGAGGAGATCTTCTGGGCCAATCGAGTGAGCAAGAGAGCCTTTGCAGCCTTTTCAGTCCTTATATAGAACTCCCAAGAAGGGGTTGGCACAGAAAAAGTCTAGACCTCCTCTTCCTTGGGTTTCAACGCTGGCTGAGGTCTGACCTTTGTCCTCCCGGACCTCAGGAGTCTCAGGTGGGGCAGGGACTCAGAAGATTAAGGGTGTGTGTCCTCTTGGACCTCTTGAGTCTCAGGTGGGGCAGGGATTCAGGGGATTAAGGGTGTGGGCCCTCTGAGACTTCTGCCTAAGACCTGACACACCCTATAGGGTGGAGTTAGATTATGAACTCTCCAAATTTTAAAACTATATTTTTCCTTTCCTTCCCAATGTCTCCTTTCTGCCTAAATTTTATTCCTTCTATTCTTTCTCATCAGTAAGATGTTTAGATTATGGCTGCCAGAATGATGATGGATACAGATGGTGTGTACAATTCCTTAACAGGTGTGCTTTGGTGTAGACCTGCGCTATTTGCCTTTGACTACTTTCTGCTCGAATAAAAAGCAAGTAGCCCCAGTTGTTAAGGACACATTCTGTGGTGGACTTTAGATCTTTCACCAAATATTTCCCACTTCTTTCTTTTGGGCACGTGGCTGTGTAGGGGGGGGCAGAAGGAATGGCCTCTTTCCTGCCCAATTATAAAGGGTCATGGCTGACATGCCTATACCAAAAGACAGAATAACAAGAAAAAAAAATAACCGATTTAACAAATTAATCATAGTTTTGCATGATACAGGAACCTTCAGATTGATGATCCAAAGACTCACTATATACTATCCATTTTTATGCTTAGATTTGATGAGACATGATTATCCATTATCGGGCGCCCCAGGCTGAACCTTCAGCCATGAGGCCCCAATAAAAGACGCCGGCTAAAAGCTACTGGTTCGAACCTCTTTTATTATCTCTCTCTCTTTTCTGGGATCAAAAGTTTTACACACACGATAACAAACACAGTGCTGAGGTCGTCTTTCCAAATAGTGCTTTTCCTACAGACTTCCAATAACCCCTCTCTCTAGCAACCCATCTTCCACTAGCAATCCACAATCTTTCTTCCCAGGACTTCCCCAGCAACCCGGCAAACCTCTTCCCAACCGCTTCTTCTTCCCAACCAATTCCTCCCAGAACTTCCCGACAACTTTCCAGCCCAGCAACTTCCCAACCAGCCTTTCCCCAACAGCGTGCTTTTAGCCGTGCTCTCTTGTGAGAAAGATGGAGGCTTTTTATAGCTGCGCCGGGCCTAAGCCACGAGGTGTCTCATACAGCTCTCACCTGGCCGG
>PVLC010016353.1:0-36029 GCA_004027655.1 Graphiurus murinus
TTTATTTTAGAGATGAAAAGAACTACAAATGCACTAAAATGTCTCTAAACTCTTTACTTCATAGGCATTTTGATGTAGTAGATATTGACTGAAATCACTTTATCCATCTCTCCATGATACTGTGTTATGTGACTGTGTGTGACATTCACTAAGAAAATCTTGTTTTCCAGTAAAATTCTAATACATAGGCATAAGGATGTTCCATATGTTAAACAGATTAGAATAAGGATAGATAGATACCTTATAACCTCCTGGGCAAATCAGGGTATCATATAAACTCTACGATACATGCAACAAGACCACAAACCTCTCAAATTGTCTAAAAGAGAGAGAACCTGCAAAGGACTACACATTGCCTCAAAGTCCCCATGAGCTCAGTTCAGCAGGACGAAGGTGGCCCTTGGTCAAAGTAGCACTTTCGCCAGGGACATTTCTGCATTTCTGTTGTTCCTCATTTCTTTGATATGTAAATGATTTTCACTAACACTTTATATTGAAATAAAATTAGTAAAGCCAAAGTTTAGCACAAGCAAGTTCATCTGACAATGGACTTAGCCTCTCTTCACTGCCAACAATGTGTCTTCTCACTGGCCCATTGGAGACACACAAAATTTCTCCTCAAAATCATAAGCCCTAGAGATTGATATATTAAGGATACAGCTGTCTATTGTTTTAAGTTTGGATTACAAGATTTTTTTTTCTCTACGAAGAAAATGATTTCTTTAATATTGTTAATCAGGTAACTGTAAACATATTTTCTAATATGTTTTATCAATGAACTTTTATATAAATGTGATTTGTATATATTTATAACCCCACATTATTTCAAAATCAATTTATTTTACAAAGAACTATACAATACATGAAGTTAGCATAAATAAGAAATAATAGAGAAGGTGAGAAACCAGATAGGGACTTAAAATGGACTCAATAACAAGGTTAAGATAGACATCCTGAAGTCTTCAGAGGCAAGAATCTGTCAGTTTTTGCAATTTGTGTACTTTCTTATCCTCCTACTTAGTAAAGATTCTGTCATGGAGCAGGTGCCCAGCAATATCTGTTGCCTAAAAGCAAAGTGCACTAGAGCTGAGTTTTTTAAGCTGTGTTTTTCTACACCCTGTTTCATGGGCCTCACTTTCTGTATCTATGAATGACAGAAATGATGTCCTAGATGGTTTTTATAGTGCTTTTTTAAAGATGGAAATTCAAAGATATTTTGTTTCAGAATTGCTAAAGTAACTGTGTTTTGAAATGTTGGTGAAATACTTCAAACAGCAAATGCTGAGTTGAAATTTGCTGAAGAGACCATGTCTTCTGGAAGCAAATTGGAAAGAGTAGCAGCAGCAAGTGTACTTTGAATCCACAGTGCTGTGGGGTCCCGGATTTTATGTGGTAGTTTTGGGAGGTTTGAAATTTTATCATGAGTCTAACATTATGCCTAAATGCATTCCCAATGATGCTTATTTCTTATATTTTACTTTCAAAATGGCAGACAAGATTATTTTTCTTTCTTAATGACTAAAGATGTATGTCTAACTTAAAATGCTATGCATAAAAATTAACTAAAATACTTAAATCAGTCTTAAAAACATCCACTGTTAGTGGCTTGGACCACACCTTCGAATTCTGTGTTGACTGACTGACATTCAGCATCTTTTCTGGGGTATTTCCTCTTTCTTCTCAGGTTTTTTCAGTCTTCAGCAGCATTGGTATTCATGAACTACACAAAAATGCCATCAGTATGACTGTTTTCATTGGCATAACTGATAATTTCCTGGTAGGAAAGACAGTTATTGAATTTAATTATTATTAAAGTGTGCACTAATTTTCTTACAATTAAAATCAGCCCCAAACATAATAGCTGATTATCTGTAAATATTATTGCATTTTGAAGTAAGTCACACTGTGATATGATACCTGATCCATTTGCCATTGGTACATTCACAAAATTCTATAACTTTTATTTATAATTCAGTCCTTTGATACCTTCAATTTCTTAATGCTTCAGTTTCTTAAGGACTAAAAATAATAATGTTATGTCTATTGCCCCTAAGGTAAAACTGATGTTGATTTTTGAAATCTTGTAGGCAAATTTATTTGAGCTGAAAAATTTGTTTCACATGAAGAATGAGTGTTCTCTTGGAGTTGTCCCAGGCTTCTATTTCTTTTTTGATAACTGCCAAAGCTCAAGTTTGGATAACAGGCCGTGCAGAATTTGGAAGGCAAATTTCACAAGAGAAGTGACAATTTACCTGATTTTTTTGTTCCTCTGTGATTAATTAATAGACATAGTTTCTTCTAGAAGTCTTGAAAAAATAACCCTCTGACAATTAATGTACTAGTCTGTGTCTTTGGAGGAGAGGACTGCATGCACAACACATCCCATTCTCTTATTTGCTGTCAATTCCCATGTCTTAAAAGTGTACAGCATAGAAATGCAGCCGTGTATCAGAAACAACTTTAATTCAGATTGGTTAGATGACCTCTGAAGCTAGATGAAAGATTTTCTGCTGAATGGGCTGGTGCTCCCTGCTGCCTGTATAATTTATGTGAGAAATTAGTGCAAATGGTTCACTTTTATGGAGCAGAGCTGCTTGTAGCAAGCCTGCAGAAACAATTTTCCCCCAAGCCTCCATCTGTTCTTCAAACTAGGGCATATGCCATCTCATCGAGCTTGAAAGTCAACTGATTTATAACTCCTGGAAAGTGCATAGATTGAAAAGAAAGGTCGACTGCTGCTCCGTGGCAGTGATTTGTTAGGCATTGGCTAAAGACAATTCACATTACCAGGGACCCAAGGGGAAACACACAGTGTTGTAAGTTTCAGATCTCAGTAGACTGACAACCAGAAGAAAAACAAATCACTCCTGTTCCTTAGGTCGTGTGACCACCACTGCAGAAAAGTAGGCAAGGTCTTGGTGGTGTTAAGGGTGACACGCTTAGGATACCATGTTGTCACTTAATATCCCATGAAGAAATTAGAGCACTGCCACTCTCCTAGCAGTAAATGTTGCCACTTTAGAAATATCAGTACTTTACACTACAGCTGTGTGTTGCTGCTTGTCAGGAAGTTCTGTTTGGGGACACAAATGGGTCTTTGATGAATTTTCTGTATCTGCCCGGGAGGTGAATCTCCAGTTCTGTTCCAATTAGTAATCTAATGAATATTTCCCCTCTCTCTCTTATTATCATATATCCCTACTCTTCTCAGAAACACAATTGAGAGCAAAAGTTCTTCAGTGGATGACAAATGGAATTAGATTAACAGTATGATCATAACAAAAGAATCATTGTTTGATGTTTTTATTTAGAGTAGTCAAAGTGTCTCTTCAGATTGATGTTTCATAGGTGAATTTTCAACACCTTGCAGTTGTATTAAATTTTCTCCTTTTCTTTCAGGTAAAATCTAAATAAAGTATTAATGAATAATCATATCAATTTAATCCATATTTGAGGCAACAGTTTTAGGAAATTATTTTTTACCTTAATCAAAAATAAGGTTACTCTAACCTTAAAAGCTTCACATAAACATTAATACTGTTGGTTTAATCTGCTGAACTCATATACATGAAATATAAATTTAATCATTATTATTACTAATTGTTCTTAATATAAAGTCTGTACTTATTTATCTTATGGAATAATGAGTAATAAAATACTGAAAAGCAAAGGAATTAATAAATCACTATTCCACCACTCACTGAATACAAGTATTATCATTTTTGTGTGTGTGTGATACTGAGGATTGAACCCCGAGGCATTATACCTCCAAGCTACACCCCCAGCCCTATTTTACTTTTATTTGTAAATGGGTCTTGCTAGGTTACTGAGAGTCTCACTACTTGCTGAGGCTGTCCTTGAACCTGAGATCCTCATTACTCAGCCTCCCAAGTACTGGGATTATAAGCATGCACCAACCATGCCCAGCTAAATATTATCATTTCTGAAAGTATTTCCATCTTACCTTTCTTTTCACATCATTAAGATCATAGCATTGACAATGCTTTTGAAAAATAGTTTCATTATATAGAATAAAAGTTGTGTGCACTTAATTCTCAGTTGTTCTAAATTTTTTAGTTTTAATGTAATATATACTTATGTTGTAAAATTTTTTAAATTCTAAAATATATACAGAAGATAAATTTACCCTGAGATGTTTCTGTTAAGTCTTTTTTCTACATATATATTTTTTACTTTGTTGAGACAGTGTTTCATATGAAAATTTCTAAGGAGCTCAAAGGAACATTCAGAGATTGCTTTAAGAGGAAGAGACTGATAATGCACATACCACCACAAAAATATTAATAGTTATATCCTGTTTAACAAAAAAAGCATCTTTTAATAAGAAATTTTAAGTTTTTAGTGGTCATTACTCAGACCTTGGAAAAAAGATATATGCCAGCATGTTCTCTTGGGTGGCTCTACTTTAGCAAGATTACACCTGGCTTTTTTCTGTAGTAATTCTCAAATGTACATGAATTTGTCATTGTGAGCATGTCATTAGCACATTTTTTTAGAGAACACAAGCTGTTGTTTAAAGAAAAAAAAGTGTATTATATAGAAAGCATATTTCTTGCTACTAAAAAAAGTATAAAAGTGACTGACAGTTGACAGAATCATTAAAATGTCAGTCTTGGCCTCTAATCTGAGACATCTCCTTTGTAACAAGTAATTCTACAGAATTTCAAAGATTGGGTTCCAATATAAATAAAGGGAAACGTTTCTGGCCATAAATTCTTAAATCTTGAGTTCTTATTTAAATGTTTCTCTCTGTTCCTATGTATTTTTGAAAAATACAAGGATTTAATATATCTAAATTCTTGAATATCTTTTAAATATAATTTTAAACTTCTTTATAAATTAAGAAGTACTGGGGATTGAACCAGGGGCATTCTACCTCTGAGCTACGCCCCCAATCCTATTTTATTTTTTATTTTGAAACAGGGTCTCACTCAATTGTGGAGGACCTCACTAAGTTGCTAAGGCTAGCCACAAACTGGAGATCCTCCTGTCTCAGCTTCCCAAGTACTGGGATTACACTCAAGCTGGGACTAGGTTCTTGTTTCATTGTTTGTTTTATTTGACATCCTGAGTAATTGCACTATTTTTGGATAACTACAATTTGCTTCTATGTATGTTTTTCTTTTCATTCATTCTTCCTTTAATTTGATAAGCTTCTTGTCTACTTATTCGATGCTTTTCTCAACGAGGAAAGTTTTCTTTTGTAATATCTGTGGTCATTATTTTTCACAATCTTTCTATTTTCACTCTTAGAACAAAGTGTCTGTGGGTTAAATAGTTACACTCTAACCTATCATTGTCTCCTTCCATATTTTCATCTCTTCATCCATTTGTTTAAATTGCTAGAAGAGCTTCCTTATGTTTTTATTGTCTTTACTATCAATCTGTCTATTACTGCCTCAAATTCAAATTTTAGCTATGCTTATATATACTACTAAGCACCTACCCAAAACCTAGTGTCTGGTATAAGTATGCTTCATCTAGTTCTGTTCTGTTATTCTAAGGAGGGTCTTCTGTAACTTTGGGCATTAAGGCAGATGTACTATGCAAATGCAAACAATTCCTAAGATAGGCAAGTACCCAGCTCTGTTTACCTCTGTCCTTGCCCATTTCATTTTGCTTGTGGAACACAGTGCTTTCTAAGTCTCTGTTCTTACCCCCTGTTCAGTGCTCAGTTGTGTTCTGAGGGGGAACTGACCGAGTATATGCAGCAATAGTGATCTTAATGGAGATGAGATGGAAGCAGGCAGCTCTTCAAGATGTCCATCAACAGATGAATGGATTACAAAACTATGGGATATGTACACAATGGAATTTTACTCAGCCATAAAGAAGAACAAAATCATGTTATTTGTAGGGAAATGGATACAACTGGAAAACATTATTTTAAGTGAGATTAGCCAGTCACAAAGAGTAAAGAAGCATATGTTCTCCCTAATATGCGGATGCTAGGGAGACGATGGGGCATAAGAGACTCTTCAGATGGAAAAGGAGAGACCCTCGATAAACAAAGAAGTTGATTTAACCGAAAGGGATTGACAGGGGGGCGGGGACACCCTAATGTACATCAAGGTTACTCACTAAATTGAACCTGAGAGGGAGGGAGGGCGAGGGAGCGGGGTGGGAATTGGGGGGGAAGGGGTCAAATGAGAAATGTGGGCACATATGTTGTTTTCAATTTGTACCTAACAAAGATGTCTGCTTACAATGTACGAATAATAATAAAAAAAAATTAAAAAAAAAAAGAGCAATTACTTCAAGGTAGCAGGTTGGAGGTCTACTTCTCTCCTACTCCTTCTCTCCCACCTCAGTTTATTCCAGAATCTTTCAGTCAGCAGCCTCACTGCTGTGAGCCAATAAGATTGACCACACAACTTAGAAGATTTATTTGCTCACAGTTCTGGAGATTTCAGAGATTCAGTCCATGTCAGGTTGAGTCTACAGAACTCAGAGCATGGTGGCGGGAAGCAGAGAGAGGGAGAGAGCGTGGGCTCTGTCTCACATCACAGAGGCCAGAAAGAAGAGAGAGAGAGGAGGGGGAGGAGGACCCATATATACTCCCTAAGACCACACCCCATAGACCCCCTTCTCAACCAAGCTCCAACTCCAACATGGCTGCCTACTCTCCACAAGGTCTCAGGGGAACATTATAAACCCAAACCATTACAAAGACCTTATGTTTCTGACATGGAGGTGGGGGCATAAATTGGAGAAAGGATGACTAAGCCACCCACCTACTTTTGAATGAGTACCTCTGGCTGCAAATCGTGAGTTGACTATGAATTACGGTTTTTCAATTCAGTTCCATTGGCCTCATTATCTAGAGAGATTTTTTTCTTAGCTTGCCTGTGCACTCATTATCATATCAGTTTTCAGATGCATATTGAATTTTTTTTTTTTTGTATCTTCAGAGATAATTTTTGGTATGTTAGAAGACACTATGTCAGAGACTCTTGTCAAGATGCTATTTAAACCACTGAGTCAACTTATTTTTTGTGCATTATTTTGTGCACTGCAATGCTATAGAATAGTCTGATCTCATTAATGCTTGGTCAATAGTGACGTGTCTATTCATAAAGGAGTCATGTGCTTAGAATGGGCAAAACATTGTGCTGGGCCCTATAACCTGGATGACATACATTCTGATCTTAAGAAGCTCGTTGACTAGATCACTATTTAAGAAGAAACTGAAACGTGTCCAAAGAGTACATATCAAATTCCAAGACAAATTGCTTCCTCTTGGATAGATCATGAATTCTTAATCCTTCCTACAGTATGTATTGACCATTTGCTACTTTAATGATCTGGGTCAAATAATTTCTGTAGATGCGTTTTTCAAATTGAGAGGTTCTACAATATTTTTACTAGTTCATAAATTTTGTCTATTTCAGTGAATACATTTGCTGACACTTTGCTTTTCTCTGACCTCAGTCTTTATATTACTATATAGAAATAGTTAATAATTTTATAGTTAAAATTAACCTTCAAGATATCAGTCGCATACTAATATAACTATACGTTGTGGAGATATGAAGAATCCATAAGGTATTACTAACTACAAAGGTCTATTCTATATTTTGAAATAAATGCCATTAGTTTGTATTTATGTAGGTGTAAATTTTAAAGATGTATCCTGTTTAGGATTCTATCTGATTTAAACTTGAAAGCATCTGGAGTTTCAGTTAAATAGGAGCTGGACTTTCTCATTCTCCCTCCATGTCTCTGAATCTCTGTCTTTAATTCACTATTTTGTTCTAGTTGATTTCATCAATTCTGTTTTCTAGTTTATTGACTTTCTTCATTTAGGTTGAACCTACAGGTTAACTTATCTGTTGAAATTTTCTCAAATTTATTTTCAGTGACTATCAATTCTGAAATTTATAATTGTTTCTTTAAAAGATCTGTCATTTCCTATTTCCATAATATCTTTTTCTTGCTATATGATTTCTCAAACTGTCTTTATTGGGTTATATATTTGAAAAACACACACTTCAAGCTTCTTATGCAGGAAAATGGAAATAAACCCCACTTTCTCACCCTGCACAAGAGTCAATTCAATTATCAAAGACCTGGAAGTCATGCCAGAGACCTTGCAACTACTTGAAGAAGGCATAGACCCAACACTTCAACACATAGGCACAGGTAAAAACTTTCTCAACAAGACCTCAAAAGCACAAGCAACTCAAAGGAAGATCAATACATGGGATTGCATTAAACTGAAGAGCTCCTGTGCAGCAAAGGAAACTATCAAGAACCTCAACAGAGAGCCCACAGAGTGGGAGAAAATTTTTGCCAGCTACTCTTCTAATAGAGGTCTAATATCTAGGATATATAGAGAACTCAAGAAACTCACAGCTAAGAAAACAAATAACCCAATCAAAAAATGGGCAAAGGATCTAAACAGACACTTCACAAGAGAAAATATACAAATGGCCAATATCTGTTACCTGTGGCTACTCCACAGTAGTACAGAGAATCTGAACTCATCATATTGGGATACAGGCTTCAGTTTCCTTAGCAAGTGACTGAGGAAGCACTTTATACTTGCGTTGACACTTCACTTTGTATTGGTCTTTCTTGCTTTTGAGAATGACTATGTTACATTAAATTTTTTATCTAATATTGATAGTTCTTTTGGTCACACTGACCAAAGATCTTTCCATTAAATCTATAGAATTAGTTTCTCCTAGAACTAGCTTATAGAAATGTTTTCTCAAATAGCTTAGTATCTTGGCTTAGATGCAGAGAAAAAGGACTTTGTTGAGATGTAATCTTGCCCCAATTTAAGAGTAACTCTAAAACTTTACCATGTAAAAATATCAATGAAATAAGATATGTTTGTATTTTTCATGAACATCTTTTTATTAAACAAATGTAATCAGTAAACACAATGATTTTGTGTGTGATCATACATAGACACATGAATTAAATCTTTGTTTAATATATGATATTTTTAGTTGGAAAAATCAGAAGGAAAAGACTTTGTGCCAACCCACAATTCTCATTGTTGTGTATATGTAATATGTGTTTACATGTGTACATATGTATCTTATTCCCATTTCAGTACCTCAGTTAAGAGTTAAATGTTCCTTCTGTAAATTTAAGCAGCAAATTAAAGAGTGGGTGTGGCTGATGCCTTCTCATCATTCTTATCTGGTAATCATGAATCTCTTGAGAAGTATTAACCCATCAACCTAAAAGCATCTTTTAAATGTTTTCCAGTTGCAATAAGTTGTATAACATTTTACTAAATGTCATTAAGTGTTTTTAAAAACCAACAAAGCATAACACTGGATTGGAGAGAATTCAGTTTTTAAAAAATCTTTCTTTACAGAATGAATCACTTTAGATTTATTATTCATTTCCATTTTTGAAGAGTCACTTGGGTAATGAAGAAGTATTTGTATGTATACAAAAGGGATTGCTCATTTATGTTCATATTTCCCTTTTTCATATTTTGAAGTGCATTATGAAAAGCACTAGTGTATTAGACTGGTGATATTAAAACCACAAGTCAAAAAATTCAAAAGTTAAGATTTTTATAATTCTGTTTAGGAATCTCTAGCTTTTTCTGCCTGTGTGGGTTATAATTTTCACATTTCATTATTGTAACTTATTACATTTAATAAACTAACAATTGGGACTAACTTCAACTCTCAAGCAGCAATTTAGCAGATGGTTCATTTCATGAAGAAGAAATGTGGGCTCTGATGACTGTGGTGTACCGCTGGGGGAATAGAAGAAAGGGTGAAAGTACAGCACACTGGCTAGTTGCAATATTACTAGTCATATTTCGTCTGGTCAATAATATTAGAATTTAGATAAGTTTACAGAAATAATGAACTCCACAGCCAAATGAATATGCCCTCCATGGAGTATACCAGCATTGTAGAAAACCTTTTATGAAACCTTGGTATGAAATTGTGCATCTTACTAATGTAAAACATCACTCTTTGGCTTTGTAAATAATCACTCTGGTTTCTCTTCTCACTTGCTGCTTTGTACTTCGTGCAGCAGAAATCCTGGTGCAGGTAGATTACCAAATAATGCACTGCCTTGCTTCTTGCCTCATCACCTTTGCTCAGGTGGCCCTCTTCTTGAATGCCTGCCTCGCCTCCACTCCCCCCACCCAGCCTCCTTAGCAGGTAGCTGCTCATCTGTTCAGACTCAGCTCAGGTGTTACAGTCCCTTGAAAGTTTTGCCTGACTCTCCCAGGCTGGAAAGCCCACACTGGAAATCCAGCATATGCTACTACTAGTCTCACTGCTGGATAAAATAGTGATTTATTTTCATATTTCCTCTTCTGATGGCAGACTCCGGAAGTACTAAGACAAGGTGTTATTTAATTTTAACCTATCATAGCCCCTAATACGTAACAAATATTTTAAAGCCGATGTTTCAAATAATTCATTAAAATGTTAATTTTATATTCTATATTTTTGTTTATTTATTTAATATATTATTAATTTGAATCTTCATCTAATCAGGAAACAAGAATGAAGATAGTTGTTTCTGATTTTATTTCCAGGCCCCATAGATCTTGTATAGCTCTGTTTGTTTTTATGTTTTCTTACAGAACGCAGTTTATAGTCCTTTTAGGACATTTATGGTAGTAGCTCACTGAATGTTGCTTATTGCTGATAGAGGTAATTCATTTATTTAAATTCTAGTGGTCTCATTATATGGAAATAATATTCCTATGGATGTGCTACTTTAACTGTATGCCATCCAAACATGATGTTCTGGAACTTTTTTTCCGTTCATTCGGTAGAAGGAATTTCCTGAACACGTGCCAGGAGCCTGTTCCTGCTGCAGACCCTACTGTAGTACAACATTGAACTGAATGAGGGAATAGGTATGGAGTCACAGGGTGGTCAGGGACTCTCCTTCAATAGAGTAGCAGTAATGAAAGGCATGTGGTAATATTGTCTTAATTTTTTATTAAAATAACGACTTGCTAGGTGTAGTGGTACATGCCTGCAATCCCAGTAGTTGAGAGGCTTAGGCAGAATTACAGGTTCAAGGCCAGTCACAGCAATTAGTGAGACCCTGTTTCAAAACAAAAAATAAAAAAGGGTGGGATATAGCTTAGAGGTTGAATGCCTCTAGGTTCAATCCCCAGTACCAAGAAGAAGAAAAAAAATGTTCTAACTTGGTATTTTTTAATGTAGTGATATCAAGTAGAAGAAAGTGTTAGAAGAGGAAATTCAATGAAAACCAAATAAATGGTGTGCTTTTAGAACCTATTAATTACTAAAAATCATTGTTGGAGTTAAAACTCAACACTAATGAGTTAATGAATTATATTTTAATTAAATTGTTATTCAACTAAAACGCTAAGGATCAGAAATGATTGTGTTTCGTACATTTCAACATAAATATTTTATGTGTATATGCAAATATAGATTTCCTTTGTGAAAAGTACTTTTCCTATCTTAAGTATAAGGAAGTCTAAATCACTAAGCAGGTTAATTTCTTGTGTCCCCCTCCCTCTTTTCTTTTGAAAACAAGATCATTACTAGTAAGCAGATACAGAAAAGCAAGGAAGGAATGATGAGACACTTATCAACAGGTTTATCTGGATACAGAAGTACTGTCTCCAGATTGTCTTTACAGAGGTCATACAGAAACAAGTTTCCCATTCAGGCAAAACGTGGCCTGCAGGGAAGTGTGTTTATGTGCTTTGGGGATGCAATCTGATGGATTCAAGGAATGATGTACTCATTTTTGTATAAATTCATTTTATATAAAAGTTACCTACTATGGCAGGTACTTTTTTATATAAAAGTACCTACTACAGTACCTAGTATATGTTTACATAAACTCATTTTGTATAAAAGTACCTACTATGGCAATTATATAATATGATATAACTGAGAAATTTATGGAATTAAATGAAAGGAGATGAAGCTCAGTATTAAAAGGCATACACTATTTTTCTGCTTATTCTGAGCATTCTTTCATCCATTACACATTTTGGATAGTTGCAATTTTTTATTAGGTGTGATTGAAGTCATTGGTGATATAAACTTCTATACAGTGTTCCTAATTGGTCTCAATGAAGAATGAAGTACAAAGCAACTAAAAATAGCACAAAATTTCTTGTATATTGGAAACCATAAACTAATTGTATGCCCCACTGTTAGTCATACAATTAGTAGAAAAGAGTGCTTGAGAAATCAATTGGATATCAAAATGATCATATTAGGAATCTACACTTTGTGTAATTAACTAGTATACATATTTTGTAATGTATTTTGCTTTATAAAATTACATTAATAGCACCAAATGTTCATCTGTTCCTTAATGTAAAATCTGATGAGAGTTTTATAGCAGATGAAGTATAAATATATCAAAATTACTTTTTTTATTGGGAGACTAATGGAATATTTAAAAGGTATTTAAATATAAAACTTAGCATGGTTTTGAAATAAAATGTGATCAAATCCAGATTCTGAGAAACAGAGACCCATTGTCACTGAAAGGGAAGAGAAATACCTTTTCCTTACAGGTCTTATGACCCCTAAGTTCCTGGCTGAGGTTCTATAACAAAAGACAGATTGACAAGAGAAAAGCATACAAATAAGTCCGATGTAAATTTTATGTGACATGGGAGCCGTCATAAGGAAACCTAAAGAATCAGCTAATCGCTAGTGCTTTTGTAGTAGGTTTGATGAAAAGCGGACAATAGTAGAGAAATATGACCAGATACTGAGGAGTGACCCAGAGGTGACAAACGGGAAACTCAGCACGGCCTGTGTGTTCAGCTGCTTCTTTGTGACCCTTCATCTTCAGAGAAAAGGACATTCCTCCCCAGGGACAGAGAAGGCACCACTCACCTGACCTCCTTCAAGGAAGGGGGGTGGGTAAGGAGGTCTGAGAATCCCACCTGTCAGTTTAGAGTATATATGTACATATATATATATATATATTTTTTTTTTGGGTGGGGGGAGTGTCTCCTGAGCAACCCACCAGCACCTAAGCCTTCTTCTGAACCTTAGATTCTGTTTCACTTCTTTTTCATCCTTATTTACCTAAATGGAACCCAAATACAAAATCAGTATAGTATAGTATAGAACATTAACAGCAATGACAGACAGGGCTAGTGCTAGTACCTCTGTGGCAGCAGTAAACAGAAAGAAAGAACATACATTGGCCTTCCATCCACGGGCAGATTTAACCAACCATGGATGGAATACTCAAAGGCAAAGATTGCATCTGGACTCACATGTAGGCTCTTTTATTTGTCACAATTCTCTAAATAATGTAGTGTAACAACTGTTTGCATTCAAGCTTTATGGGAAGATGTGTGTAGGTTACATGCAAATGATATGCTGCTTTTTTAAAGAAACTTGAGCATCCATGTATTTTCGTATCCATTGGGATCCTGGAACCAATCCTCATGGATTCCAAGGGGCAAATGTCGTCTGCCTTCAGAGTGCTCTAATAGTTCCTAATCCATTGATTTCATGCTGGTTGATTACTTTTCTTTCTTCTACCTCGTTGCTTTCATTCCTTATAATATAGCAACATCAACACATTTTCTGGTTTGAGTGAACTACTTTTGATGGACTTACACTAAAAGCAAGGTTAAAAGAGAAGATGTCTTGAGCCAAGTATGGTTGTGCTTGCCTGTAATCTCAGTACGTGGGAGGCTGAGATGGAAGATTGCAAGTTCAAAGCCAGTCTTAGCAACTTAGTGAGGCTTTGGGCAACTTAGGAAGACCCTCTTTCCAAATTAAAAAAAAAAATTAAAAATTGGACTAGAGGTCTAGCCCAGAGGTAGAAGCGTGCATGTGCTTGTGCGTGCATGCGCGCACACACACACACACACACACACACACACACACACACACGATGTCCAAGTCAAAGTGTGTTACCTTGAGTGAACAAGTAGTCAAGAATTAAAATTTCACACATTCTTAGGTCCTTAGGGAGGATGTTTGAACTTAAACAGGCAACTAAATTGGGTGGCATCACAGACAGGTTCAAAGCTTTTCATTTTGTCCCAACTCTTAACTGCATGTGACCTGGCCTGTCCCTAACCACTCACCCATTTGGTTCCAGACATAAAGGCTTTCTTGATTTTAGACGAGTAAAAGTCCAGATCTACTCCTGGCCTTCCCTGGAAATACTTTTTCCTCCAAAGCTTAGGCAAGTGCCCTCCTTAGGGCTGTGTCCTGGCATACCAAAGCAGCCATCCTTGGCTATTCTCCATATGCCCCCATCCCTGGGGACATGATGTTTCTCCAGAGCTCAGTACCATGTCTGTCCCCAGCAAACAGCAGAATAAGAAGGGCATTTTGTCTGAGACTCTCTATACCATCCAGCAGTAACTCAAAAATTTTATAGACAGAAGGGATGAAAGAATGATAATCTAGCTGAAAGTATGCAGGCAGGGTGGCAGGTCCTGATCTTATATTTAGGCGATATTTACTTGTCGAGCACATAGTTGTTTGGGGAGCTTTAGTGGAAGGGGACAGCTAAAGAAGGTAAAGTGGAGAGAGGATTGAAGTATCCAAAGGCATCACTTCTAGCTAATGCTGGCACCTTCTCACTTTCCTTACTTTCCACACACTCATTCTTTACTCTTTCTAATTTGTTCATTAATTCACTCATTTATTAGAAAACATGCATTGAAATCCTTTGTTACTGTTATTAATTCCAGTGGTTTCTTCTGTCTTATTTTTAATCTGGTTTTGTGTTTTTTTTTTGTCTTTATTTGCTATTTAAACTCATCTTTTCTGCCCTACTCCCATAGAGGAGTACTTGTTATTCTTCCAAATAAATACTGTTCATTTTCTGTACCTAAGAGAGTGCAACTTCAATGAGTGTCGTTCTAGAAAAATCTGGTCCCAGGTTTGAGAACCAGCCCCAGGGTGCCCTGAGACCAAAGAAAGAGACAGATCCAGGGTTGCACAAATCCACTTTATTGGGAACTTCTGACAGAAGCATGGTCCTGGGCACTGGCAAGCCCAGTGGATCCTGTGACTTGGGTCAGAAGTAGAGGGCTTATACAGTGGTCAGGATAAAGGTGACTTCATCCAATCTGGAACATATTCGGTTTATCTTAAGCTAATATCAAGGACATTGGATACATTTCTGGCAACGATGATACCAGTGTTAAGATATGTTACACTTGTACACATCCATCTTCTTAGAGATTGGTAATCTTCAATTGAGAAACTCACAGGCAAGAAGAGGGCTACTTACCATTCTGACTTTATTAAGAATATAGCAATGATATAGGCAAATAAAACAAAGAGGTCTTACTGTGTTAATACGACAAAGAAGTCTGCATGTATTAATTCAAAAGTAGCTTCATGGGGATAGTTTGGAGGAACAAGAACAAGATAAACTTCAAACAATAATCTACAAGGACCTTAGACCCACACCCTTCCTGCTCAGCAGAACTCCAACTCACCCTGTCAAGGCTCCAAGTTTCACTAAATCCCACCTTCAGGACTTCTTAGCTACACTCAGGACCAGCCCTGTGTTCTCAGAGTGTGGCAATTAGCCTGCCAGAAAACACATTATGGCTCCGGATCCCTTCACACCAGCATCCTGGTTGTAAAGCTCCACATGCCACTTTAGTGGTTTTGTTCACTTATAGTATGCAAGGAAAACTGACCAGGGTTACTCAGGAGATGTCATGGTGGTTACAGATCAAGAGGACCAATTCACAACCAGCTAAATACCTGCAGTAGTACTAAAAAAAAGAGGGTCTTAAACCAGACTCCCATGCCACTGTCCAGTCCACCTAAGATAGGTCTTCATGATGAAAAGTTAGCGATGCTCAGTTTATAGATTTTCATTGTTTTATTAAATATTTCATTGTATTAGTCAGGGTTCACTAGAGTAACATAGTTCACAGGATGGTTAAGAGGGGATTTATCAAGTCACTTACAGTCCAAAGCAGTGTAGTCCCAAGTGGCTGCCTGCACACACACAGCGGGGGGAGCAACTGACAATGCAGTCCCAATCCAAGATGGAAAGGCTAGAAAACTCTCTGGAGAATATATGGTGAAATATTCTCTCTGGAGAATATGTGGTGAAATCTCTAGTTTGAAGAGCTGCAGGCCGATATCCCAGACGAGAAGAGATCGCTTTTCTCAGGAAGAACCACACATGATTCAAGCAGCTTTCTCCTTTTTATACAGGTCCTGCACCTATCAGAACAGTGCCGCCCACATTCAAGGCAGGGCTTCCCCTTCAATCTGCCTTTTCATAAGCTAATCATCTCCCCTACACACCCAAAGTCACGCATTCCGCATTCGAGATGTCTCATAATCAGGTCAAGTTGACAATCCAGATTAATGGTCATATCCATTCAACAAGTCCTTACTGACCTTTACTGACAATACCAGGCACCAGTTAGATGTTGGACGTACAGCATCTAATCTTTGCCCCAAATGTGCCTGGATTATACAACACCAAGTCATAAGAACACCATATAATATTATTTCTGAGCATTAGAAAACCTTAATAAATTAATTTTCTGCTTCTTTAATTAAACTTCCTTTCTGCCAAATTAAAAGATGAATTTAGAGGAAAATATTTTAAAAATAAATTTAATCAATCATTTTTAGTAGCTGTATAATTTAAATATGTTCGTATCAATATTCTAGTCTACATGGGCTAGTTGCTTCTGAATTTCATTTTTAATAATTAAATGAAACAAAATTCTTCCTAGATTTGGTTTAAAATGGTTTTGATGATCAGCTTTTGTTAGTGGCATTTACAAATTCTAAACAACTTTCACAGCATCTATTCTATTCTTTAGTTTCTGCTGGGATTTGCTGTGTAAAAGAAAGTGGGAACAATGTAGCTCACATTATTCTGATAATTAACATCTGTGAAGGACGAGCTTCTGCATAAATCCCTCTCATAATGGGAAGAAGTGCATGGGAATGGAATGACGGATGGTGTGCTGTGGTTTTAATATTTAAAATATTTTTCTCTTAGGAACTGAACCTCTAGCTTCTGCAGAGAAAAGCCATCTTTTCAGATTTTTTATTTTTAATTTTTTGCTCAAATAAATATAGATGATCCCCAAAAAACTATTTTGTTACGCAGTCATCTTCCTTTCTACACAACAAAATTGGTGATCTGCAATTCTAATAGCTTTCTGAGTAATTCACTTCTTTTAAAAAATATGTTTGTATAATTTATAAAGTGAAGTTTAATCAACATTTGAAAGAAGCAGAGATGTCATCTTGATTTTTATTGAATTTCTTTTGCTAGAGCTTTCTCAGTTTATTCAGGCATAGGTGCAGAGTTAAAAGAAAATTTCCTCCTACAGACTAATGATTATGTGTTGAATTTCTCATAATTCCCAAAAGAAAGGGCTCTACAGCCTTTCTATTACGGAAGCATAGCCATATTGCTAACCTTCCCAGAGCTCTGGGAAACTGGTACTACTTCAGTAGTTAGGCAATATTCCTTCTGGTTATCAACACAACTCCTAGTTGGTTTGATCTCTTTGGTTTGATTGTCAGTCAGAGAACAACATTTATCAATGCTTATCACCCTTTCAATGCCTGGAGCATTTTTATTTCCCTTGCTTTGATAACATATTTGTGTAGTTTTTCCTGGAGTTGAAGCATTCTTCTTCTTTTATTTTTTTTTCTTTTACAACACAAGAACTAGTATCTAGATATATAAAGAACTTAAAAAACTTAGCACTAACACACACACACACACACACACACACACACACACACGCACAGCAGTTGAAAATTTTGAAACTGAACTGAATAGATACTTTTCCAAAGAAGAAATACAAAAGGCCAATAAATATATGAAAAAAATGTTCAACATCATTAGCAATCAGGGAAATGCAAATCAAAACTATACTGAGATTCCATCTAATTCTAGTTAGAATGACAGTCACCAAGAATACAAATAATAACAAATACTAGCAAAGGTGTGAGGAAATAGGAACTCTTTTTTGCATTGTTGGTGGGACTGCAAACTACAACCAATATGGAGATCAGAGCCCGGTACGGTGGCACATACCTTCAGTCCCAGTACAGAGGTTGAGACAGGAGGACTGTGGTTTCAAAGCAAGCCTCAGCAATTTGTTGAGGCTCTCAGCAACATAGCAAGACCCTGTTTCCAAATAAAATAAAATAGGGCTAGGGGTATAGCTCACAGCTAGAATGCCCCAGGGTTTAATTCCCAGCACCACAAAAACATAAAACAAACTAATAAAAAATATGGAGATCAGTATAGAGGTTCCTCAAAAGAGTAGGAATGGAACCATCATACAACCCAGCTGTACTACTCCTTGATATCTTTTCCAAAGAATTAAAATCAGAATATTGTAGTAATGCATGGATATTCATGTTTATACGAACACATTTCACAATAGCCAAGTTATGGAACCAACCCAGGTATCCATCAAAAGATGAATGGATAAAGAAAATGCGGTATATATATATATATATATATATATATATATATATATATATATATATATACACACAATGGAATTTTATTCAGCCAAACTTATGTCATTTAGAGAAAAATAGATGGAACTAGAGATTATTATGCTGAGATCTGTGGGTCTCAGAAAATCAAGGATCAGATGTTTCCTCTCATATGTGGAGGCTAGAGAGAAAATGGGAAACGAAAGGGACTTTAGGTAATTGAGAAAAGTGACCAGAGGAATAATGGAGGGAATGGGGAGAGGGAGGTGGGGAGGAGAAAGGGAATTACTGATGAAAGAAACAGTGCAAATTATGCTTCGTCCACATGTAAAGGCATCGCTACTCACCCAGCTGTCATACGTGGGGATGGTGGTAGCAGGTGGGACCTGAAGGGAATAATACCAAGACCTGTGTGCACGTCTCTTTTGAACCTCACCAAGATTACAATGCACCAATAAAAATATGAAGTAAGCAAATGGTATGATCCAGAAAAGTAAAAATAAATAAATAAAACAATATATTGGGCATGGCGGTACATGCCTATAATCCCAGCTTCACCAGAGGATTGAGGCCAGCCTGGAAAACCTAGGGAGACCCCGTCTCAAAACAAAATTTAAAAAGAGTTGGTGGTGTCGCTCAGTAATAGACTGCTTGTTTACATGTGCAAAAATCCCCAAAACTACACACACACAAAAAACCCCTTACTTTATATATATATATGAACACACGCATACACATACACACACTTACTTAAAAACTGCATATAGTACATCAGATAGGAATGACTTTAAAACTTAATTTGAGTTTAAAACTTTAGGACATAAGGAATTCTGTTCATTAATTGACAGTAAGTTAAGAACATAGAAATTCTGTTCATTACAATTTTATTTTCAATATTTACACAATAAAATTGTGTAATAATGCATAAAATTGTGTAAATATTGAGTCTTATTTATGTTATTTCTTAAAAATGTGGTAAAATGCACATAATATAAAATTCACTATCTTAACAACGTTTAGTTGTATACTTCAGTAGTTTTGAGTACAATCATTATGTTGCACAATTTCCAAAACTCTTTATATCATGCAAGAGCAAAACTCTGTACCAGATAAGCAATGCCCTGTTCTCCTCTGTCCACATCCCCTGCCAACTATCATTTCACTTTCTGCCTCTATGAAAAGGACACAATGAATTTTATAAGAGATTTAATTTACATTTTAGTGTACAATTAAGGTATACTAAATTAAGGTATACAATTAAGGTAAACATATATGTGTGTGTTTGATAATATAGACTCTAAATGTTAAAAATAGAATAGTCAAATTAATTATATTATCTCTACTTGAAATATTTAGTAGCCATTAAAAGAGATTAGCAAGAAAGCTTTACCTATACTATAAAATACGAAATATAATTTAATTTGAAATTAAAATATCAGCATTGAAAGGTATTTTTAACACCCTGTCTAAAACCTGAATGCATTATATAATGAATGCATACATGACAGGTTATAAACTTTTAAAAATTACTTAAGTTGTTTTAGGTCAGTTGATTTATGTACATTCCATTTTCCAAATATGTATGTGTATATTTTTATTCAATTCACAATTCTACCTGAAAAGACTGTTTTTCACATCCTATTGCAACTTGGAATTGCTTGATATATATATATATATCAAGCATATATATCAAAAATATATATATATGTTTTTGATATATATATCAAAAACATATATATATATATATATATATGTTTTTTTTTTTTTAAAAGGCTAATAATTACAAAAAGTATCCAGTTAGGCCCTAAGATCTTTGGCCCTGCTACACCTTGACCAAAAATACCTTAAAGCCACTGATCTGTGTCAGAGTGTAGATTTCATTTCCACATAGGCCTTTTTGCTAGTATCATTTGTGTGTTACATTATAACACCTTGAACCCCAGAAGCTGTGATTTCATGTTACAGGGTAGCATGGGGGCAGGTCCATATCCTAATAGTTCGTATCCTAATAGGCCAATTCAAAATTTGATTCTAATGTGACACTTAGTAATACAACTTGAAACAGAAGTTTTCTTACCTTTATTTGTAAGTAAACTACTCAGTTTACTTACATATGTGAGAATACTAATGATAATTTCATTATGTTGTATGGAGAAGGGGGGTAAGTAAGGAGAGAGCTGGGGGAAAACTCACCAGCCACGTGTGCATGTATGTCACTATCACTACTAATATGATGCCAGACTACAGTGCACCAATAAAAGTATGAAAATAAAAATAAAATGCCATGAGGAACTTAAATGTATATGCTTATTTATATTTTTACTATATTTCTTGGCATCACTTAGCTTTGTTTCAAGGACTCACCCGATGCTATTTCATTGCTTTTTCCATTTTCTATTTCTTTCCATCGTTTAAGCCTTGAAACAAATTATACGACTTAAACTGTATCATTTTTTCATTATGCTAGGTTTTTTTTTCTGATGATGAATATACTTTAGAACAGCTTATTTAATAAAACATTGTTTCATCAGTCATTCCTATCTGATTTAATATGCAAAGTATACATGAAGTATTACAAAAAAGAATCCTTACATTAAATTTTATTCTGCCCACCATTTGTCATCCTTTCATAATTGTTTATAAAGAAAATCCCACTTCTAAGCTGAAGATAAAATACAATGTGGTCTTTCTGTCTCCTCTTCTCACTGCTATTTGTAATTTAGTAATAGAGAGGAAAGTACTACACTGAATCATTATACCATGCCAGGAAATCATTCTTTGATACACACCTTCAAGTGGAAGAAGACGGCCAATCATAACATTAAATATATGCGAATAATTCATGAGCCATACATGCATTTATAATAATTGTGTAATTCCATATCCTAAAGTGTATTTTGACCATATATCTTAGTGATGAAGGAAACCAAAGATTTGTGAAATTATATCCTAAGCAGAGAAAAATCTGTGGTTTTGGCTGTGTAAGAGTATACATTGCACTACTTTGACATATACTTTTCAATTCTTTACTACCATCTATATAAGCTTATTGTTGCATAAAAGAAAATTAGCATGACTCTTGAAATCTTCCAGTGGGCATATTTCAACAAAAAATAATAATTCACCATAACCTTTCAACTCTCTTAAAATCTTCTGTTACAAATTTTAATGAAAAGTTTTATGCTGTTTGCATGAAGTTCTTACTTTAAAATATTCTTTTCAATATGAAGAGTGTCATTAAAAAGAGCATACTTCCTCTCTTTTTTGTTTTGGTCAACACTGTATACCACATTCTGCTCTGTCTTCCCTTGCTTTACTCTCTGTTAAATACTTTCCTTTCCTAAATCTTGAATTCTGGTGTCTTTTTGCGTGGTTTTAGGTTCCATTTGACTTTAATATGATTCATGTATTTCTTCCCCTTTTTGGAAATCCTCTATACATTCATTGTAATAATCCTTTGAATGAGAAGAAGAAACAAAAACCACTATTTTGTTCTCTGTTCCTTTGAATTGCCATCCTCTCCATTTATAAATATTTTAATTATGCTTTCTCCCCTTTATTTCTCTTCATTGGGTTATATCTCCACATCTTACATTCACTTCAGTCCAGGGGTAGCTAAGGTCTCTGGAGAAAGAGGGTAGGAACTTTTGGAACTTCCAACATCTCTGTGAACCAGGAGCCCAGGAAGGGACTGGGGTCAAGTATGGGAGGCTATCATTTCTTCCTCTTTTTCCCTTCCATGACTACATGATTTCATGAGGTTTCCACGTTTATACCATATATTCCTTTTTTTTCTACCCATGTGGTAGCCTCACAGTCTTAGGACAGAGACAGGTGGAGGAGTGGGGCTTCTGTTATTTAGGAGAAATTTCCAACACCTTATGTTTCTCTCTCCTTAATTTCCCTTCACTTGATTAGTGTTATACCTCCAATCTTACATTTTAAATCACATCCCTTCTCATTTTGATACCTTTCATCAGTTCTTAAAATGAATTCTCATAGTGTATATAGGAGGGATTCATGCAAAACTACTACTATAAATTGCACTGTAAACATTTCTTTAAAGGAGATTGTCATGAGCAAAGGGTTACAGAATATTGGGAAGAAAACTAGAGGTTGTTTTTTTTTTAACATTTTCCTCTTTTGAAATGTAAGACTAATATTCAGATAGGTTGGGTGATTTTTCACAATGTTATGAGGCTCAGAACTTGAACCTAGGTTAGCTACACATAGTCCATTCTTTCACTTTAATACTGCCTCACAGCTGCATACTGTTAGAGACTAATCATAAGCTTATTCACATAAGATTTTAAATATTTCTTAAGAATTGGTTGGTCTGATTCAAGAGTGTACACTTAATTAACTTGATTTAATACCTAGGGCATGATGGAAAAGTAGAGAGTAGATCGAGAAGGGCCCTGAACAGCAACCTGAGATTGCAGGTTATTCCAGTTATAGTGGGGGGTGATAAAGGATGAAATTAATGTGTACTAAATGCCATTTTCTAAGCACTAAACATTGTGAATCAATTATCTTATTAAAGAACACTTAGTGTACAAGTAAAATAAAGTACTAAAAAGGATATTTGTGTTGTCACTAGCATGCATGTTGAATTGGACTTTGGAAGTAGTTTCAATAGTCCATGCATTGAATGATAAGATGTTGAAATATAAAGATAGTACAAAAGGAGATAGAAATGGAGAATAATAAATACCAGTGATCAAAGGGAGGGAGACAGACAAGCTGACTTCAAAGAAAACTGACTATTGACAGAAGATGAGATGCAACTTATCAATTCTGTTTAAGCAATAATAAAATAATAGTCCCAATATTTAGCTGAACTTGGCAGAATGGTCCCCAGAACTTGTCTGGAAAAATAAATGAGCAAGGAAATCACATGGCATTTGTCAAAGGAGTTAATGAAAAGGAGAGCTCTTTCCATTAGGTTTAAATAAATTTTATAAAGGAAACAGAACTAGAGTAGCGTGGAACTGGAACAATAAAAAAAAAAAAAAACACTGAATAAGTATATGTAGGAATGTATAGGAATACATAGGCATGTTAGAGCACCCATCCCATGTTTCAGAAACTAAGGGAAGCGTTAAACAATGGCAAAGAATGCTAAACATCCATCAAAGGCAACTGGAAGCATGACCAACAATTTAGAAGAACACAAAAGATACTGACAGAATACGTTTTATGACATATTCAAATAAATTAAAGGTGAATTTTAAAACAATTGGGTAGAAGAAAAAGTGTATTTGTTATTAAAATGTGTATCACATTGATTTTTTAAAATTAGATAATATAGAAAAACACAAGCAAGGAGAAAAAAGTCACAAGCTGAATGAACCTATGCTAATATTTTGACATATTTCTTTGCAAACTATTCTTTCATACCTTAGTTGAGGTATTATCACATGATATTTTATATTCGACATAGTTTTATTTTTCAGATGTAGGAGTTTATGCTAACTGCTGTAGAAAATAACTCTCCAAGTCCCAGTGATTTGACATAATAAAGACCATTTTCTGCTGACCTCAGTCCCCATGCACCTGTGGAGGGGCCTCTGCTCCAGGCAGTCATTCAGGGACCTAAACTCTCTTAGTAGAAGGACCTTGGATTCTTCTCCTGAGTTCTCTTCTGACTCCTCTTCCCGTAGATGAGGGAAAGGCACACTATACCATTGTGAGAGGTGTTTGTGGCAGAAGGTCCTGGACTAGTGGTCTTCACTTCCTTCTACTCCCTACTGACCAGAAATCAGCCCCATGGCCACGAGTAACTTCAAGGAAGCCTGGGAAATACATTCCAGCTGTGTACCACGAAGGGAGGCTGCTCTGCGCGATGGGACAGCCTCTCACTTTCCAGGTTATGAGAGCCTCCTTGTTAACATTTTTGAGGCTTTATAATATTCAGTGGCCCAGATAAATTTTCATTGTTCTAACCATTCTCTTTTATTGAATATAATCTTTTATAAGCTATCACCATTAAATAATATGTTTTTTCCCTTTTCTCATTGATTACAATCCTTCAGTGTCTATTGTTCAACAACTTAAAATGTTTTTTTCTTGTATTTTCTCCAGTTTTATAGCTCTTCATAACATGAAGTCTAGTACAGAACCAGATATCCTGTTATGGTTAGAGGCAGAAGTCCCTTCTAACATTATTGTTTTTTTGGCATTCAATTTTACGTCATCCCCATGTAAGCAATTTCTTTCATTAATTCATCTGAGAGTGTGCCTATTACTATAGAATCATAAAACTGATATGTCCTCTACAAATAATCCCATTTCTTGGGCTCTGGAGGTAAGACATAACCAAAGGAAAACTGTATAGGAAGAGGTTATAAGTGTTACAAATGAACATTTGAAAGCAGTCCAAATAGCCACAATGGGCAATAGTTAATTAAATCACAATAATTTCACTTAATAGGATATTATGTTATAGTTTTACAGATCAGCAATGCGGTAAAAAAAATTATGAAATGATGCTAATTTATAAAGCAAACAATTCTGGCTATCGAATAGTATAATCCAATATTAAAGCTATATAAAACTTATTCACACATCAGAACAGGAAGCAAGAATAC
Source organism: Graphiurus murinus (assembly GCA_004027655.1). Lineage (NCBI taxonomy): Eukaryota > Metazoa > Chordata > Mammalia > Rodentia > Gliridae > Graphiurus > Graphiurus murinus. The sequence continues at coordinate 25,043 of PVLC010016353.1, forward strand.
CCTAGAGTTGCAGAATTCACTGTTTGAGAGTAGTAAAAAGTTTCTTTTTTATTGTTGTTGTTCTGGAGGATTCCCACACTTTTAAGTAAATTGTATTACTTATACATTTATATACATAACATATATTATATATAATAATGTGTACTAAAATTTTTCCAGTGTAGTAGTTTTTATATATTACATATATGTATATATACATTACATATATGTATATATTACATATATGTATACATACATACATATGTATGTGTATATATATATATATATGTCAGTGAAAGCTGTGACCAACATCCACTCAACTAAACTTTGACTTTTCCTCTGTTATCTGAAGAAAACGTTGCTTACTTTTCATCGTGACTACTTCTAACATGAGACCTCTGCAGATGCCGCCAGTGCTGTTTTCCAGAGGCTTGGGACTTTAACCTATCTGATCTGCTTAGCTTCATTCATATTATTTTCTTGAATTACATGTTTACAGTTTAATAGAAAGGTGTTAATTTACCTCCAGCTGCTAAAATTAATTGCCAGTTTGCTTCTTTCAATCTTTGCATTTTCACTTACATGTTAGCATACATTACCCAATGTTTTGTATTCTGGTTTTTACTAAATATCACACCACAAACATTTCCCAGCATCACTGTAGAGGCGCTGCATTTATCATTGGCGTCTTCGGGGCAGCAAGAGCCAAGACAAGATTAAGCATGGAGGAAATGCATGTGGTAACTCTGCGAGGGGAAGGAGGAAGCCAGGGCAAGGGTGCCAGCACTACCAGACCTTGAGTGGGTCTGTCCCAGCCAAGGGGGCAGGGAGGGAAGGAAGGAAGAAAAGAAGGAAAGAAAGAAGGAAGGAAGGAAGGAAGGAAGGAAGGAAGGAAGGAAGGAAGGAAGGAAGGAAGGAAGGAAGGAAGGAAGGGGTTTTGGGGGGAAGCGCCTCAGCCTGCATGCATCTCCAAGGAGAGGTGGGCAAGGCGATCGGAGGACCCTTGAGCAGGCTCCCCCTCACTGGCCGCTCGTCCTGTCTCCCACTTCAGCCATCCTTCTTTTCAGGATGCTCTTTCTTACCCTCTTTAACACTGACACTTATAACGTGCACAGTACAGTGTGCGAGTCCCTTAGTTGGAAATTCCTTCTTTGACACTTCATGGAGCCAAATCCCTTTATTACAGCTTCAACTCCCCATTCATTTTGGTGACTAGTGGCTACTCCATGTGGTTTCTCTATAATACCCCAAGATACTCTGTGCCAGGAGGATGTGGTCCCCTCTTTATTTCTGCTCACCAAAAATTTCAAGTAAATATTTATTGTTGAATGAATAAGCTGGCCTCAGTATGAAGGTGTAGGCCAAGACTTAGATATGGGAAACAGTTGTACTGTTAGAATGGATGTGGTCTTCAAGGTTAAAAAGACAGAGAAGTAAAATTATCCAAGGATAACTGGTATTATCTGAGTGCGTCTGGTACTTGTTTGAGGTATTAAAGCATCTAAGTATGTCTGGTACTTGTTTGGGGTATTAAAGCATCCGATTGTGTCTGGTACTTGATTGGGGTGTCAAAGCATCATTGGAGGCATAAAGGGGTCAAGGTCAGCTTGCAGTGAAAGAACCATAAGTAGTGCTGAGCCACTGGAGCTACTGGGGTGATAGAAACAAACCTGACCACAAAGGATCTTATGTCCAAATTGAGTAATTTGCACTCTACACTGAAAGCTAGTGAGAAAAACACTGAAAATTTTTCAGGAGGGAAAGGCCTGGGCACATTTGCCTTTTAGAAAGATTCTTCTATCAGGAGAAGGAAGGAGAAGACAGTGGGAGCCGCGTGGAGCCAAGACTGCAGTGGGAGCGAGGACAGCCTGATGTGATCTGGAGTGGTGGTGACATGGGAAGGGACAGAGGGCGCAGGCCCAGGGCCGATGGGCACTCAGTAAGTTACTGCACAAAGGGGGAAGCTGCTGATGCGCCCTTAGCTCCAGGAGGGTGCAGTCTGGGGACAGGCCTGTGGGTTTGGCAAGAGGTCAGAGCTCTACCTCCACCACCGTCCTCTGCCTTCCCCAAACAGCAGCAGCGTCCTGTAAAAGTGCACCCTGCCTTTTACTAAGTGAGTCCCTTGGCTTTGGGAGGGGCACAGTCAGAGAATGTCCACGTGGTCAGGAGAAGGCTGGGCGCACGCGGTACACTCTCATTCACGATGTCACACGTCTACCCTTTCCTAGGCGAACAAATAAAATTGCTTCCTGAAATCTACAGAGAGGCAGCTCTACTGAGTACTTTGCCATGTAATAGGATAGCAGGAAAAGCTTTGTAACACTATTTGGACTGCTCTCCAACTTTCAAATTAAGGTTGCTATCTTGATTCAATACTTCCCTAAGCCAATTTTTATAAAGAAGGGAAATTCTCAAACACCATATTTCTCTTTTGTGATTTTACCCAGGATGTCGCCTTAGTGTAACTGAAGACTTATTTCATGTCAAATCAATTGGATAATAATTACTTACTGAATAGTCTGAGTCTACACCACGTGTGTCAGGCACCATTCTAGATGATAGCATGTGAATACTTAATATGAAATGGTCTCTGCCCTCTGAAGTTTGCCAATTTGTGGAGAAGAATCCACATGTTAGGGGTGTGTGTGTGTGTGTGTGTGTGCGCGCGCGCGTGCGTGTGTGTGTTTGCGTGCGCGTGCGTGTGTGTTACATATAACCGGGCTATAAAAATCCAAATACTATGGAAACACCGGGGAAAGAGCAACTTTGGGGAAATCAAGGGATTTGTAACAGAGAACCTTGTAATTCGATTGATACCAAATGGGAACTTGAGGTTTGCTGAGAGAAGAAGAGTCAGGGAAAAGGCAGCATTCCAGGCAAAAGAAACAGTGTTCACAGACATACCAAAATACCAAAGCAATTGGAGTTATGGAGAAAAGTAAGCAGTTTTGTTCATTGGGATTGGTAAACAGTGAAGGGGCAGGTTTTTAAGAGGACCCACCCATTAAGAGAGTTATTAAGCTTCAATCCGCTCATGTTAGGGAGTGTGGACCTCATGCAAACAGAGGTAACCATTCAGTAAGACACAGACACAGGGGAGAGGGAACAGCAGGGAGGGTGAAGTCCTCTCAAGCTTGTGCAACCCTGGCCAGCTTCCTGTTGACTCCCTTGGAGTTAGGAATGTGTCTCCATCTCCACAGCAGGCTGCCAAGGAAGTCCCATGGAGCCCGGTGAGTAGGTCCACTCTGCTTGGCAGAGCCCACAGGCTGCCAAGTGGTGGCCCCAGGGGATATGATAACCAGGGATATGATAAAACATTTCCTTTTTTTATCAATTATTTGTGGCTAGCCGGGCGTGGTGGCGCATGCTTGTAATCCCAGTACTTGGGAGGCTGAGACAGGAGGATCCGGGTTTGCGGCCAGCTTCGGCTATCTAGTGAGGCCCTCTGCAACTTAGTGAGACCCTGTTCAAGCTAAAGAATAAAAAATAGGACTGGGGGTGTAGCTCAGAGGTAGAATGCCCCTGAGTTCAATCCCCAGTACCACACACACACACACACACACACACACACACACACACACACACACACAAAGTATTTTTAGTGATATAACAGCTGACACATGGTGAGGTTTACCTTCAATGTTTTTAAACAGGAGCGCACAGCCTCAAGACAGAATTCACTGCCCAGCCCTGGAGCCCTTCGCTCTCTCCACACTAGCACAGGGCAGCACTTCCAGCTGGCCTGTCACCTGGTGCCCAGGGCACACCGTCACATTGGGGATGAGTGAGCAACTTCCTTTTACTGCAAAGTAGCTGAAGAAGTATTGCAAAAGGGGAGCTGAGAAAAGAGGGCACCAGAGGCTGTCCTGAGAGGACAATTCAGGGAAGAATACATTGAAGGTTTAAAAACCAAAATTGAACCTCTTAGTCACCGGAATCTGGGTACTCCCTGGGAAGCCTCTGCAACAAAGGTTGTGTACCCTGTGTACAAATCTCCGCTCCAGTGGCTCCATTGCTAGAGAGCTCACGCAGGGGGTCCTGCACCTTGTGTTTTCCTGAGCAGCACATGGTTGCATCACTGGCTTTCGGTACCTTTGCATTTCCTCAGCATCCACTGTTGTTTGTCGGTGGAACTTTCATCATCCACCTTCATTCCTTTTTTCACACTTGTCACAGAACTGGACTATTCTTAATCCTTGTTTCCATCTCCCTTGTGTTTGTAACAGTCTAAGTAAGATAGAAAGAAATACCCATATACAGCTTTATTATCAGGAATGAGACCTTGGGCAAGTTACTTAACCTCTATGCCAAGTTCTATGCCTTCATTTTCCTCATTTATCTAAAAGAGCTACCTCATAGGGTTGTCTTTTGTTATAGAGATTAAGTAAAATGATAAAGCAATACATTCTTTTGGATTTTTGTTTTTTGTCTTTTCTTTTGGGAACTGGGGATATAGCCCAGGATATTGCACTTGTAAGGCAAGTACTTTGCCACTGAATACATCCCAGCCCAAAACAAGACATTCCTGAAATTAGTGTCTGGTGAAAGCTAGATTTAAAAAATAGCTATTGTTATTATAACTTATATCATTATATTTTTAAATTCACTAACATATTCAATGATCAACAGTTGACAGAAATATACTATTAATATATATCCACAAATTTTACCTCTCAAGCATTTCACCTTAACCACTAGTTATTTATTTTTTATTTGCATTTTATACTTAGTTCTTACTAACTTGTGAATTACTAGAAGTAGGGGACCATTTCCTCTCTGGTTTAAAAAATATTAGATGATTTTGTTTTGTTCATCTTTGTCTACTTTCTTGACTGAATATACTACCTTGCACATAATAAGCATTCGATAAATGTTGTGAAATTGAATTATGTGGAAGTTCATCTTGTCTTATTTGTGAAAGTCCATGGGTGGCTAATAATCTATTAAGTTGGTAACAGAAACTTCCACCTGGATATTTCCACAAAAGAATAACAGCCCCAGTGTTTGGTAACCAGAAGAATGAAAGATGTTTTGACTTTGTCCAGGAATTATAGGTTTATTTGCCCTCCTGATAAATGCTGTCTGGTTTATAAAGAGATATCATAGGAATGAGATTTAAAAACAAGGATCACAGGACTTTTTTGGAGGGTACGGAGTAGGGAGAAGGCTTGAGACTGACTTTGTTTCTCACAAAAGAGAAGTTAAAGTATATGTTCTTTGTGTATATAGTTGTATCACATTTGTTTTGATAGATAATGTTGACAGTATTTGCTATGTACCTATGAGAATATGGCTAGGTAGGCCACTGACAGCTAGCTATGTTTAAATCTTGCAGTTTGAGCTGATGCTGTATGCAGTATATCTGGCAAGAATTTTATTTCACTCTGACTTTGTCTAAATAGGCTTTTCATGTTTGAAAAGCCCCATCTCATCGTTGATTTTTAGCATGACCATCCGTGTAGTCTGCCGTGATTTGCCATCACATTCTACATTGCTTTTGCATTATAGATTTAGTTATTACTGACTCGGGGATTAGTCCCTTTGGAGGTTGTACAGTGTTCTAAAAGCATGTCTGCTGCCTACTCTCCTCATCATCTTGGCCTTACACTCTTTCCAGAGAGGCAGGTGGCTACTGCAGTGCCATCACTCCTGTAACTGCTGGGATATTGGGACTGGTGGGAGCAAACCTGGCCTTCCTGCTGCTGGACAGGCTAGGTCTTAGGAGTAATCATTCCTGACTCTGTCTTATGTTAACTATAATACAGTCCTTAACTTCCAGCCCTGGTATTAGCTAGCCGTGTGATCTGGGGCACGTTATTGAAGCTTTCTTAGTCTCAGTTTCTCTTCATAGTCGGTTAGGATAACACCATAATGTCAACTCCTAGTAGAACTGTCATGAGGATGAGATAAAACAATGTCTGTAAAACACTGAGACCCACCTGGTGCACAGTAACACACCTTAAATGACAACCAAGTGATAAGAACTTGTCATGTCTGACCTTACTGAAACTATTGGGAATAGTGGCCTCTGTTGACCCTTCAGTTTAAACTAAATTCTAATGTCACAGAGACTCTTCTTTTTGCTTCTCAACAAGATTTAATTATGGTAAATTTGCTTAAAGTCATATATTGTTCTATAAAGAAGAAATTATTATAGGTATCTGTTTTAGATTTTATTCTAAGAGGAAAAAAATGAAAAAGAAGAGATACAGGGCAAGGGACTTGACTGATCAAATATTCAAATGACTTAAAAGTAAAATAACGCGCAAATATAGCATGGACTCAAAAGAGAGACCTGTAGAGCAAGAAGAAGCCTCCTCTATATGCACATGTTGATGGTAGAGGAGCTGGGAAGTGGTGCTCACAGTCCCCGTGGTGGTGGGCGCAGCCAGCCCCAGCACACAGCAGCAGTGCTCCTTCCGGTGGATCCTGTCTCCCCTGGAAGGAGCCTCTCTAGGGTCTGCACACTTCCTCATGCATGGTGAGCACTGGGTAGGAGAGAGGTGGTTTAACTGGTCATGCTCAGGCTTCAATCACAGATCTTGCTAAGCTGCCCAAGGAACCTAGATTCTGCCTCGAATCTCTTTCGTAGGGTACTTTGGGGCACCTGTAGCAATTTGAAATTTTATGCCATATTTGACCAGGAAGATCACTTAGCCTTGTTCAGTTCTATAACTGTGATTGTCATATGACAAAGTGCTGAATTATATTGCAACCTAGTACTTTAACAATAATACATCCAACCGGCTATGTGGCCCTAGGAAAGTCACTTCAACATGATGATGAAGGGTCTAAACCCAGGAGATCATCAGAAAATTATCAGATGTCATGCCACAGCTCTTGAGCATCCTGTGGAAGCATGGTAACAAACAATATGATGTGTGTCATATCTCAAAAAAAGAAAATAAAATCTGCACAAAAATGGTGAAGAACTGGTGGATAGATCTTTTGCATGTGCAACATCACTCTTTAAATATGTTATTAGTTTATGTAGCTTTGTGATTCTGATGATAATTCTAAGTAATTTGAATCATCATTTAAATTTTTATGCAGAGCACATAGCATCTTAAACAACTCTTCCTCTCAGATATTTAGCTGTAGTTCTACTCGAATTCAAACTGCGTTTTCTATTAGAGACCTGGCACTGCTCTGAAAGCTTTTTTCCCCTGAATTTTATTTTTTCCCATTTTTGGCTGAGAGGGCATCTGGAGCGATTGGAGCATGTTTACCTATGTCTTCCCTTAAGAGGTTAGGGGATTAGACAATAAAAGAAGGAAAAAGGAAAAGTGGAGTTGCCAGTAGGTGGCTCACTATGAATGTGCTTGGGACGGGATCAGAAATGTCACCCCTCCTCCACTTAGCCTTTGTTTTCAATCCCTGCTGCTTGGAGCCTTTTTCTGTAATGTCTGAGTCATTTGCAGGGGGGAAGAAGGGGAAGAAAGAGAAGAAAGCAAGCATGCACGGCCCCAGAGCACTAGAATAGCAAGGCCCCCTCTCACTCCCAGTGGTCTCAAAGTGTAGCCCAGTCCCAGTTCTCTCTTCCACACACAATTGCATGTTCTTTTGTTCCCTGTGTTCTTGGCAAAGCCTGAAAGAACTAAGCCTGTAATACTTGGGCCCTCCTGTGTCACTTAAGAAATAATAAGCCATTGTCTTCATTAAGCCACACTTGTTTTAGCAAATAGAATCCAGATACTGGACAGGGAACATTTTGAAGGGGGATGGAATCGCAGTGGAGATGCTTTACAAAATTCCCTAGAGAAACTGTTTTGTTTCTCCCGTTTTATTGCTCCTTCCTGAGAAGATTCATATTCAAATGGGTTGAGGTTGTGAATAGTTGCTTGCACATTCTCATGCACCCAGGAAGGCTATGATTATGGGTAATTACAATGAAGAATGAAGCCCTAACAAGAGTGCTCAATCAGATTGTTGTTCATGCATGAAGTAACCGAGGCCGGCCAATGGAGGTGTGATTTGGGTAATTACAAACAATGTGGCTATTTGAAAAATGCTTAGTAAATCTGTTCAAGACAAAATAAGGTCTAATTAATCACTTTAGGCTCTGAATTCTCCAGATGATCTGTTTTCTCCCTCCCTCCCATTCTCTCTCTCTCTCTCTCTCTCTCTCTCTCTCTCTCTCTCTCTCTCTCTTTCTCTCTTTGTTCAATGTAGGGTCTATTTAATAAACTAGATCTAAGTATAACATGTATTCTTTTCCCCACACTTTCATTCCTTGGAGGAATGCAACTGTGTCACCAATTCCAGAGCTTTCTTTTCTGCCAGTCATGTTGCAACCCGTTTTTAATGCAACTTGACAGAAGGTTTTTAAAAATAAATGTGTACATATTCTTGTTATTATCTGACAGGAGGAATGCTTTATGAAAAGGTACTGGAAAGCATTAGCTATTAATTTAGTAACCAGGTTGACATCATCGCTGTGCAGACAGGCGTTAACTCTTGAATATTCTGTGAATGATGTCTCTGTCCCTTGAGTAATGGCTAGCTGTATTATTGGGGCAACATTTATAAGTTTTCCTTATCCATCACAAGACTCAGAGAGAAGCACAGCAAACACACTTCATATGAGTGTTTTGTGACATGGGAGCCTTTGCAAATGAAGACCCAAAGAACTGGGGAGATACGTGTATTTTTTGGTCATTGGTGCAGAAGTCTGATTGGAAGACAGAGAGTTAGATTGAATGGTAATGAATGGGGCCAGGGGAGGGGGTCTATGCGGCACTCTTTCCTTCCTTCGGGCATAGGACAGGACACTAGTCATACTAGAGCCCTTGGGGGAAGGGAGGGAGTTCAGAGAGCCATCTTCATAGGTTCCATGGCCTGCCTGGAGGAAGAAGGGGCAAGGAGAATTTAGTCTGAGAAAGAAGGGCAGGGGAAGACAGAGGCCTCCCTGCCCCTGTGACTTCCTCAGTTTCCTCCCATGTACAGCGCTCGGCATGCCATGCCAAGGGGCATACTAGGGGATTTCATTTCTGACCTCTGACAGTATTCTACCTCAGTCACTGGCGGCCACTATGAAGGCAAAATGACCATGCAAGAACTAGGCATCATTTCTTTTTCAAAAAGCACTAAAACTGAAGATGCCTTGAGCTTGCCTCTTTTTCTCTTTGCCATTTTGTACCATCCTTAGTATCCTCCTCTAAAAACAGGTTAATAAAATGGTTGGCATTATGGCAAGAAATGTGCAGTGATAAAAACTACTTAAAGGTTTTCAGTGTGTCAATCTTTGATTTCCTTCCCATGTCTAATAAGATGAACTCTGTCCAATCACTTGAGGAGTTTCATTATTTTTATCTTTTGTTTCTTTATATGAATGAAAATGAAATATCTTTTTCCCAATCGAATTTAAAAGGCTAGAAGTAAAATGCTGTACAGATCTTTGCTTAAAGAATGGCAAGGATCAGAACATGTTGTCCCAAAATAGGGCATCTTGGAGGCCACTCTCTGCTGCTCCCGCCCTCCTGTCTTCCATCTCCCTGTTCCCCCTGGATGGGTCATAGAAACGAGAATTTCTCTCCCCCAAACAAGCTATAAACCTGGGAGGTCACTTCTGATCTCTCCCTCCTCCCCTGAAGACCCTATATGACAGTGGCCTGCTCTCCACAGGGATTCTGAACGCAAACCTTGCTGGGTACCCCCAGTTTATTAATATTAAAGCATACTGTCTTTGTCCAATCAAATCCCCACACATCTGTTCAGTCTTCATTGAACCTAAGCAGAAAAATACACAGTTTCCCCTGAGTCTTTGTATCTTTGTTTCTGGATCTTGTAAAACTGATGCTAAATAATTTGATATGCTTTCTCTTGTTGATCTGTCTTTTGTTATAGAGATCTCAGCCATGTTCTTTGCAATGGATTAGGAAAAGATACTCCTATTTCTTCTCTACAGGAGAAAACAACGTATTTTACAAGGGACCTTACAACCTTGATTACTATTCTTTTTTTAAAGGAGGAGTTGGCAGGAAAGGGAGGGGGGAGAGGAAGGAAAACCAAAACAACAACAAAAGACCAGTCTTTGTATGGATATATTTTTATTTAAGTTAATTTACTGTATATCATCTATAAAGGGAGGGAAATACTAAAGTTATTAGTTTCTGCATGGATAAAGCATTTTTATAGCAGAGGAAGAAATAATTCCACATATATCTGTAAATCTCTGTATTTTGTTTACTAAAATCTAGTAATTAAAATTAGTAAAAATAAAAAAAATCTAGTAAAAAAAATCTACTAAAAAAATAAAAGTAGAATGCTTCTCCAAGTGATTTTCACTAAATAAACTATATATAAGGAAGACAGATAAAATTAAAAACAATATAGGAAAAAATGAGTTTTAGAGTCTGATCTTAATTCTTTTTTAAAAAAGATACTCTTTTTTTTTTTTTTGTGGTACTGGGATTGAACTCAGGGGCATTCTACTTCCGAGCTACACCCCCGGCCCTATTTTTTATTCTTTATTTTGAAACTGGGTCTCATTAAGTTGCGGAGTGCCTCACTAGGTAGCTGAGGCTGGCCACGAACCTGGATCCTCCTGTCTCAGCCTCCCGAATGCTGGGATTACAAGCGTGCGTCACCACGCCTGGCTAAAGGTACTCTCTTTATAGTACAACTTTCAACTTGATTGCCTAATAGCAATATAAAGCTGAACCCTATTTACTATATTAAACTACCCTTAGTGTAGTATCTCTTTATTTAGCAAATGATTTGGAGCCATTGGCCTGAATTGCGTGTAGTTAAAACTCACTATGGCTATTATTTTATCTATCCAAAAAATAGATTTTTCTAGTATTTGACAGTATAAGGCATTTACTTTATTAAGTTGAGATTTAATATTTAATGGTTTATCTCCAATTCCTGATTGACTACTCAATATATTGTTGCCAATTTTTAAACTTTAATCAAGAGACATAAATTTGAAATGCTTTGATGTATGCCATGGGAGAGAAAACCATGATATGTTCTCCAAGACAAATTATGAAGAGTTTGAGTGGAT
>PVLC010016354.1:7895-35684 GCA_004027655.1 Graphiurus murinus
GAGGAGGAGGAGGAGGAGGAGGAGAAAAATGGACTGAGGTTCCAGGTCCCACAGAACTCTTTGAGGCCACATACCTAATGACCTAAAACCTCCCAATCATTAGGCCACATCTCTTAAAGATTCCACAACCTCCCAAAAGCACTCTAGGGACCAAGCTTTTAGTATGAGTACCTTTGGGAGGCATTTAAATCCAAAGTGTAGCATACCTAATGTGGATTAACATTTCAACAAATATATATTAAATATTTATTACATATCCAAAACTAAGTTACATTTTAGAAATGAAGGGGATATTGATGGATAAAATCAACTTCTTACTTTTTCAATGTTCTTATGATCTAGCCAGATATATCTGCACACACAATAACATATGGACAAGAGACTGGGATGAAGGTACTTATATTTATCATACCCTAAATAGAGAACACTTTTGCATCAGAATTCCAAATCACAAATCTGCTATTATGGCATGGAAAACCCATTCTAAATCCAATTCAATGGTATAGAATTTGATTTGGTTTCCAAGACTGGAAGCTAGGAAGAAAGTTATAAATTTATAGCTCGCTTAAACAAAAATGGCGATTATTTTTTTTTTTTCTTGAGAGAAAGTAAAGCATCTCATACAAAGTCATCAAGGTAGCAAAGAACAAAAGGGAGAATGAATTCTTAACTTGGCTGATTTATTACACTAGAAAGAAGCTGATAAAGAAATTAATAATTTTTCCTTGTTTTAGTTATGAAGAGAGAAATTTAACCATGAATTAAGTTTGTCTTAAGTGAATTTGTCTTAAGCCAGTTTTAATTTATTTCAACAGAACTATTCACAACAAAAGCAAGAACAGAAAGAAACTTCATGGATGCCACTAGATACCTATGGTGCTTATTGTGAAAATCAGTGGATCTTCGGCCTTGGATGAGAGAGATGGCAAAAATGAAGTATTGATGAATTTGGGACATATTTGAGAAATGAAATAAACATGGCTTGGTAGTGCCTTGATTATAGGAGTAGACAAAGAACAAGTTAGCAATGAAGACTTTACAGTTTCTCCCTTGATACGTTGAAAATATAGTGATACCATTGGTTGGGAAAAAGTAGCAGAAAAAGACCAAATTTAAAGAACTATATAGAGAGTTAGTGGGGCAAGCCTATAATTGCAGTACTTGGGAGGCTGAGATAAAAGGGTCATGGGTTTGAAAACAGCATCTAACATAGTGATATCTCCAGCAACCTAGAGATGTCCTGTTTTAATAACAAATAAACAAGCAATAAATAAAGACTGAGGCTGTAGCTCAGAGATATACTATCCCTGGGTTCAATCGTCAGCACCACACACAAAAATAAAATAAGTTAAAAATAAATATATTCCTTAAAGTGATATCTAAGATGTGGAAAAGCTACACTGAAAGATAAAAGAAAATATTTTTTATAATATGAAAAATATAGTCCCAGAATTTATAATAGTGACACTAATATAATGGGTGGTGAATAGCAGTTACTGAATAAATACATTTTATTAAATCATTTCTAGCACACAAAAAAAGACGGAGTGTTTTCAGTCTGTATTAATTCAGGTAGATGCTACTTTGCACAGAAACAAGGACTGGTACTGTAATAAGAGAATGAATAGCTCTTTTTCTACTTATCGTACAAGCCCATAGACAATGTCTTGAGGTTAATTCTTAATTTTGAACTTTAGTCTTTTAAAATACTTCAACTACGTGAATTTGCTTTAGGTGATATTTAAGAGTTTGAAGAGTTTGCCCTCTGATCTGTCGTGCTTTTTTACAATGATTTTTTTTTTTTTGTTCTTGTTTTATATTCACTTGTAGGATAAAGGAGAACTTGATTACATAATTCTAATAAAACAGATGGGCACTGTTATCAATTTTAATACTAAATGTCCTATTTAGGGTAATTATGTGGTTCCCTAGTTTAGCAATGAATTCAGACGCCTGAATAAGAGAATTTATAATATTGCTCTATTCACGTCATCTTTGGCTGTTTTCTTTGCTATTTTTCAGCCTATATGGTTTTGTGCTTCCATCATGGTAATAAATGATAGCATAGAATTCTTTATTCTCAGAATCTAAGAAGTGTTAAAAAATCTGTCATGTAAAACATGAATTCTGCTTACATGAGAAGCAACTAACCTTATTGGTATGTTAATTGAATGTGGTTTGGGAAAAATTGTCATCTGCCTTAAGGCATTCATTTGCATATTAATAACAAAACTTTGTTCCATAGAGACTTCTTCTGATTAAAGAGCTAACATAAGAACTCACTTAGAGATTATATGATCTCAAATTATAAATCAAAATACTCATAATTTCTGAAGAAAAAGTTTTCTCAGACAAGCTGTTTTCATGAAAGAGCAAAGAGCAGATTGAAACTACTCATATCATGTTTATACATATAAAAGAGCAAGAAAGCAGTATTCTCAGGCATGGTATTGAAGAGTTCTGGTTCCTTTAAGCACATTTCTTCCCTAATGACAATATAGACTAGAGTTTTGTGTTGGCCAGCTAAGTTCTCTAGTGTTCTTGCAAGGAAGGAGTCTTGGAGAGCTTTTCCCCAATAGGTTGGTATAAGGTTGAGGGACCCTGGAAAACAGGCTTGCTGTGACCAGCAGTGACTATGAGGCTTTGAATTAGCTTCAACAATAGCTAGGAATAAACTGCTCTATGTGTCGTACAACTCCAGCGACCTATATGTCTGGAGTTTGTCAACGGACCGCCTTCTAGATTCTATCTGAGAGATCCTTTGCTACAATCCTCAGTCAACCTTGCTATATTTAAATTTTTAAATAAATATGTGTGAATCAGTAAACCATGTGAAAATCTGCAACAGCTTTCAGAGAGCAGCCAGGCGTGTGTGATGGTCCACACCTGTAATCCCAGTACTCAGGAGGCTGAGACAGGAGAATTGCAGATTCCAGGCCAGCCTGCAGTAATTTAGCAAGATCCTGTTTCAAATTGAAAAATAAGAAAGGATTGGGGATGTAGCCCAGAGGTAATACTCTCCTGGATTAAATCCCTAGTAACATACACACACACACAAACACAAACACACACACACACACAGAGCTTAGCTTTCTAAAAAGATTTCATTATTTAAGAACTTCTATTATTTAATCCAGCTGCTTCAAACTCTGCTTTGTAATTATGCAGTTTCTTTGGTTGAATACATTTCTTCTTGTGAAGATTATAATTCTGTGTAACTATAGTATGATTTTGTGATTTGTATTACTTAACATTTCTTATAATTTAATCTCCACTCAATTTTATATTTATGTTTTTAATTTTTCATTGGGGAAAGGTGATAAAATTTGAACTTAAGTTACAATAGTTTATAATTCTAAATATGTGGACATCAGCCCCTACTACTAACTCATGTTCTGTGAGGTTTTGTTAGGTGTCATCTTATTTATGGCTTAGATTTTTCCTTTCAAGTTACTTTTCTTTCAAATAGGAATAAATACAAAAAGATGAATTTTTACTTTCTTCAATTTGCAATTGCTTTCTAAAAAGATTAAAACTATGGAGCAGCAATGAGTTATGGTGTTGAATTTGCATTTGATTTTTGGCTTGCTTACTGTTCTTGTTACTGGCAGGTGTTTACCAGTTCAGTCAAAAACAATAAATTACACTAAAACCCCTTAACTTGGCCTTATTAAATCACTGAGCTAAAGGGGGATAGGTATAGAGAATGTATGTGTGTTAGCATATTAATTTATATTTAGAAAACTATGTCCAACTTCTTGCTGGACAGCTCTAATTGAATGTGTCATAGAAATAGGTCCTCTAAAAGACCTATGTGTTGGATATTTAACCCCTAAATTCACATTATTGGTATTTGGAAATGGAACCATTTGGAGGAAGTCAGAATTAGATGTTATCATGATGATGGGGCCCTGATGGTGGATTTACTTTTAAGATAAGGAAAGGACACTGGAGAATACTTGATCTGTTTCACCATGCGATATCTTTCACCATGTCAGGATGCAGCAAGAAGACCCTCATCTGTTGTAGAGCAGATGCTGGCTCTGTGCTTTTGAATTTTTCCAGACTCCAGAACCATGAGAAACATTAACTTCTAATCTTCATAAATTACTCAGTTTCTGGTATTTTGTTATAGTAACAGGCAGTGGACTAAGAAAAACATTGGCATGCATAAAAGTAGAATTATGTTTCTCTTCTTTCCAGACTTGTTCATCTTTTTATTTTCCTTATCTTGGTAAGTAACATAATAAAGTACCTCAGTTAAGTCAGAAACCTGGAACCTAGTCTTAATTTCCCCTTCTCACTTAGATTTTAATCTCATTGGGGATATAATTCTACCCATTTTTCTCCCTTAATATTTATTGAATTCTACCCTCATTTCCATTCTCACTGCAACCATTTTATTTCAGATTACCATTCCCTGCTAGATTTCTCTGAAAATTCTTTGACAGGATCCCATAACAATCCAATCCAATCTTCACCCTGTTATAAAAATTATCTTTAAAGCATAAGTGTGATCATGACATTTCTCTGCCAATAATTCTTCAGTGGCTTCTTTTGTTATCAGTTTGAAATCCTGAAAAGATTTATGAATACTAAGCAGCCATGGTGGCACATTCCTGTAATCCTAGTACTTGGGAGGCTGAGACAAGAGGATCCCAGGTTCAAAGTCAGGTTCAACAGTTTAGTGATATCCTCAGCAACTTAGCAAGAACCTGTTTCAAAATAAAAAAGTAAAGCTAGGAGGTAGAATTCCCCTGGGTTCAAATACTACTACCAAAAAAAAAAAAATGCTTATGAAATACTATGCAAAACTTTCATATTTTTTAACAACTTTTACCTTATAAGCCCTATATATGAACATTCATTCTTCATTTACCTACTGAAACTTCCTGCCATCCTTTATCAGAGCATTCCTATTTTCCTTCTGAATTTATTTACATGTTCTTTCTTTAGTTTATATGTATATACTTTAGTTCTTTTGATCTAACTCTTAGTACACTATAAAAAGTTTTTTCTTTTTTTTTTTTTGTACTAGAGATTGAACTCACTAGTATTCTACCTCCGAGTTATACACCCAGCTATTTTTATTTTTGAAACAGGATCTTGATATTTTGCTGAAGGTTTCACCAAGCTGCTGAGGTTGGCCTCGAACCTGCTACCACATGTCTCAGACTTCTAAGGAATGGGATCACAAATATATGCCACTGCACTTTCAGCTATCTTTAAACTTTTATGAGTATCTTTTTATCCTTTTTTTGCCACCCTTCTGGACTTTCATAAAATTTCTATTAATTATTATATAATCTCAACTTAGTAAGTTGAATCATGATTATCTTCAACTAGATGTACACATCCTGAATCTAGAGAGTGTGTTTTTACTTGATTTCCTCCAATTTCTAGCACAATGCTTAACATACAGTGCTTAGTTCATATTTATTTGATGGATGAATAATTGAGTATATTAAAGCAGATTGACAGCCGGGCGTGGTGGCGCACGCTTGTAATCCCAGCATTTGGGAGGCTGAGACTGGAGGATCCGGGTTCATGGCCAGCTTCAGTTACCTAGTGAGGCACTCCACAACTTAGTGAGACCCTGTTTCAAAATAAAGAATAAAAAATAGGGCTGAGGGTATAGCTCGGAGGTAGAATGCCCCTGAGTTCAATCCCCAGTACCACAAAAAAAAAATAAATAAATAAAAAAATAAAAAAAAATAAAGCAGATTGACTTAATTTTTGTACTTCTTGATTTTTTTTTTTCTGTTAGGGAATTGTTACATCAATGCAAATAAAACCCATATACAGTTCAATCAATATGTGTGCCTTTTTGGAAAAGGACTCCTACTTCAAAATCTTCCAAGCCTGAAGTGAAATTACTTCTACATTATAATCCTTATGACTGCCCATCTTGTGCCCAAACTTTAGACCACAGAAGTACATTTGACAATCTTAATCATTAATATTTCAAAAGTCCTTTTGAATTTGTCCCCTAAGTATCTCTTGGGGCTTTACCTACCTGTATTCTTACTCCTTGAAGCCACTGACTTATTCCTGTTCTCATCACTTATCTTCTATATTGGTTTCCATAAATTGCTTCTCATTTTCTTGTCCACTTTCCCTGATTCAGCTACTTTCTATCATTTCACTGTGGTCATAATTCTAAAGTAGAAATTTACTGATGGCATTCTGTGTGTGCTTCAATAATTTTCTAAATGTAAATAATTAAAAACACAACCAACAACAAATGCTAGAGAAGGTGTGGAGAAATGGGAACCCTAATACATTTTTGGTGGGATTTCAGATTAGTGCAATCACGTTGGAAAATAGTATGGAGGATGCTCAGACGAATGGGAATGAACCTACCACATGATCCAGCAATACCACTTCTAGGTATCTACCCAAAAGAATGGAAAGCAAACTACCAGACTAATGCGTGGGTATCTATGTTTATAGCCACACAATTCACAATTATCAAACTATGGAACCAGCCAAAATGTCCATCAACAAATGAATGGATTACAAAACTATGGGATATGTACACAATGGAATTTTATTCAGCCACAAAGAAGAACAAAAATATGTCATTTGCAGGGAAATAGATGGAACTGGAAAACATGTTGAGTGAGATTAGTCAGTCACAAAAAGTAAAAAGTCAGATGTTCTTCCTAGTATGTGGAAGCTAGAGAGAAAGTGGGTCATAGGAGGAACATTAGACAAAGAAGGAAAAACCGTAGATGAGCAAAGAAGGCGACCTAACTGAAGGTGATGGGAGGGAGAGAGAGCGACGCACCCTGATGTACATTCACAAACATATCAAAGTCAATCACTAAGCCAAACATGAGAAGGAGGGAGGGGGAAGAGAATGGGGTAGGGAGTGGGGAAGGGTTAAGTGAGTGCTGTGTGCATGTATGCCTCTACCAGTTTGTACCTCATTAAGATGTATGATTACAATGCACCAAAGATAAAAAATGAATATGGTGACATCACTACAGACAGTGGGAAAGGATCATCAGAAACTATTTTTCAAATTTATACTCCAATAAACTGGAAAACAGAGAAGAAATTGACAGATTCTAGACACATATTACTTATTTAAATTGAACCAAGAAGATAAAGAAAACCTAAACTCACCAATAGCAAGCAAAGACACAGAACAGAAATAAAAAGCCTTCCATCAAAGAAAAGCCCAGGTTCCAATGGATTCCCAGTTCAATTCTATAAAACCTTTACAGAAGAATGAAACCAAATACTTCACATGTTATTCCATGAAATCAAAAGAGGCAGAATCCTTCCAATCTCCTTATAGTATCACCTTGATACCAAAACCAAACAAAGATTCCTCAAGAAAAGAAAATTACAGACCAATATCAATGATAAACATAGATGAAAAAATCTAAACCAAATAATAGTGGTAAACATTGAAAACCATATCAAGAAAATCATACAGCATATTGGTTTCATTTCAGGGATACAAGCCTGGTTCAAGATATGCAAATGAATACATATAATTCACTACATAAACAGAACTAAGAACAACAATCACATGATTATCTCAAGAGATGCTGAAAAAGCATGTAACAAAATCCCTTTCACATTAAAAATGCTGTAGGAAATTGGAATAGAAGAAAGTTATTTAACCATCAGTAGGGCCAACATCATATTGAAAGGGGAAAATCTGCAAAAAAATTCCCTTTAAAATTAGGAACAAGTCAAGGATACCTACTATCACCACTCCTTGTCAATATAGTACTCAAGACTCTTACAAAAGCAATATGGAAAGAGAAGAATACCAAATGAATTCTAACAGGAAAAGAGGAAGTGCAATTATCTCTATATGCAGATGGCAAGATTCTATATTTAACCCCCCCAAAATTACCCAAAGTTTTCTTGAGCTGATTAACAAATTCAGCAAAGTAGTGGGATACAAATTAAATAAAAAAAATCAGTAGCTTTTCTATATGAAAACCATAAATCCACTGTCAAAGAAATTCAGAAAACAATTTCATTCACAATAACCTGAAAACAATTAAATACCTAGGAATAAATCTAACCAAGGACATAAAAGAGCTCTACAATGAAAACTATCAAACACTTAAGAAAGAAGTTGAAGAAGATCTTAGAAGATGGAAAGATCTCCCATGCTTTTAGATAGGCATAATGAATATTGTCAAAATGTCCATTCTACCAAAAGTAATCTACAGAGTCAATGTAATTCATATCAAAATACCAATGTCATTCTTCACAGACTATTTAGTCCTGAATTTCATATGGAGAAACAAAAGACCCAAAATAGCCAAAGTAATTTTTAGCAATTAGAACCACGCAGGAGACATCAGAATTCCAGACTTTAAATCATACTGCAGAGCTATGGTAATAAAAAAACCTCATAGTATTGGCACAAAAACAGACATATAGACCAAAGAAACAGAATGGAAGATACAGAAACAAATCCACAAACTTATATAAAATTGATTTTTGTCAAAGGTGTCAAACACATACTTTGGAGAAGAGACAGCCTTCCAATAAATGGTGTTGGGAAAACTGGTTCTCCATTTGTAGAAAAAAGGAATTAAATCCCTACCTGTCATCCTGTGCAAGAGTCAACTCAAGATGGATAAAAGACCTGGAAATCAGACCAGAGACTTTGACATGACTAGAGGAGGGCATAGATCCAACATTCCAACATATAGATATAGGTAGAAACATCCTCAGTATGATCCCCAAAGCTTGAGAAGTTAAAACAAGAATTAATAAATGGGATGGGATTAAACTAAAAAGTTTCTGCTCATCAAATGGAACTATCAAGAGTCTAAAGAGAATCTAAAAGGGAGAAGATTTTTGCCAGCTATTTCTCTGATAGGGAACTAATATCTAGAATATACAAAGCATTAGAAGATTTAAAACTAAAAAATAAAGAACAAAATCAAGAATGGGCAAAGATTCTAAATAGATATTTCACAAAAGAAGAAATACAAATGGACAATAAATGCATTAAAATGTTCAACATCATTAGCAAACAGAGAAACACAAATCAAAATTACCCTGAGATTCCATATAATCCCAATCAGAATGTCAATTGTAACAAAGTCAAAGTCAAACAACAAATGCTGGTGAGAATGTGGGGAAATAGGAACTCTTCTAACTTTAAGTGGAACTGCAATTTAATACAACCACTATGGAGATCAGTGTGAAG
The DNA here is from genome assembly GCA_004027655.1 of Graphiurus murinus. Taxonomy (NCBI): domain Eukaryota; kingdom Metazoa; phylum Chordata; class Mammalia; order Rodentia; family Gliridae; genus Graphiurus; species Graphiurus murinus. Next base: position 17,089 of record PVLC010016354.1, read on the forward strand.
ATTCTTCAGAAATCTGATAATGGATCCACCATATGATTCAGCTATTCCACTCCTGGGTATCTTTCCAAATACCCATATCCATGTTTATAGCAGCACAATTCACAATAGCTAAATTATGGAACCAACCCAGGTGTCCGTCAACAGATGAATGGATCACAGAACTATGGGATATCCATACAATGGAATTCTATTCAGCAATCAAGAAGAACAAAGTTATGTCATTTGTAGGAAAATGGATGGACCTGGAGAACATTCTGTTAAGTGAGATTAGCCAGTCCCATAAAGGGCAGGGACATATGTCTTCTCTCAGATGTGGAAGTTAGGGAGTAATTGTTATACCAGAGGAGCTTCAGATAATGTAGGGGAAATGCCAGTAGAGCGAGGGAGGCGGTCTTGGGGAAAGGAGTCAGGATTAGAAGGAGAATCAATGAAGGAATCATTTCCATCAGCATTATTTGCATATGTAATAATGCTAATGTCTATTTCAATATCCTGTATGGGTAAGAAGTGGAGAGAGAGCCGAGGGAAAGCCCACCAAGTGCATGTATGCCACTATCACTGTGAACTACATTGCTGTGAGACTATAACACACAAACAAAAATATAAAAAATAAAATAAAATTTCAAATTGTGTTTGCTCTCTCCTAAAAAAGGATTACTGTGACCAGGCAACAAACCATGTTACTTTTTTGGCTGAAATGTAGAAGGAGGAGCTAGCTCTAACAGTTATCAAATTAATAATAATTTCTTGTGTGAATGAAACTTGCTTAGAATGCACATGTCTTTGTTATAGTTGGACAGTGATGTTAAAATCCCTCTTATGTTTGGTTCATTTTGCCACTGATGTTTTAATACTATCTCAAAAAGCTATGATCAAAGCTATAAATACATTTGGAGAAAAAAAAGGAACAAATGACAATACACTATTTAAATACATATAAGAAAATATTTTAAATCTACTTCACACTCTGATATTTCTACTTTTATGAGTCAAGAAACTTAAACACTGCCACACATGCATGATTTTCACTTACAGGTATATTATAGCATACTCAAAACTACAATTGAATTATAAATAATAGCTGTGATTTTAGAAGCTGAGAATGAAAGTGAAATGGTATAATATTTACCTCTCCTTAGAGTATATTTAGTCTACTTAGAACGTGCTGGTGTAGATTTGAGCAAGTAATAATTGACTACTATTTTGAGGCTGGAGGCAAAGCCCAAGGTTCTAACTCAAGCAAGTCATTAACACACTGGTAAAAATGCTCATAGGATATATTATGGCTTTCTATTTGTGCATTTTATATGTTATATTCATTATTGAAGATGCTGAAGCTACTTGAGTTAAGAACAAAATTTTGGCATAACATGATAATTTACGAATATTACCCTGAAAAGTGACCATTTTAAAATCCGTTCTTCTTTCATACTTAATTTCACTTTTTACTTACCTACCTTATTTCCTTAAGTAATGAATAAATACAGTATTTCTTCACCTTAGTTTTTATATGCTGTAATATCTATTAAGCAAAAATGTATTAGATTTCCCAAAGTTTGGAAGGTTATGTCTGTACTTGGCAAATATTTATTAAATGCTTATTGCTTATTGAATTACCAAACAAGTATTTAGTATTTTCACCAGCATGCCAATATAGTAAAGACATAAGGAATTAGAGAGTTGCATTTTTAATCATGACAATCTTATCTGTAAAATTCAATTTATTAAATACTTATTGTAAAGAAGTTTTTTCCTTGGCTCATCTGCTCTCCATCATACAGTGTGTGTGTGTGTGTGTGTGTGTGTGTGTGTGTGTGTGTGTGTGTGTGTTACTGGTGATTGAACCCGAGGGTTTTCTACCTCCGAGCTACTTAAAAACCAGCTTTATTTTATTTTGAAACAATTTCACTAAATTACCATGGGCTGCTGGCCTTAAACCTGCGACTCTCCTGTCTCTGCCTCCCAAGTACCAGAATCATAGTTAAGCATTGTCATGCCCAGCTTTTCCTTCATAGCCTCTTGATTAAATTATTTCTCTCACTCATCTTTGCTGTAGTTTATTAGAGATATTTAAATTCTCTTTTCTTCTTCTCCTGGCCTTTACAAAAATTTTCCCCTTTATATGAAATAAAGTCTTTCATCATTTGAGTTTTCTACTTCTACTTCTTTCTGCATACTTGCACTCCTCACTATGCAACATAGTTCTTGCACTACTAGCTATCAGCTTGCAAGCATGCCTACGAGAGCAGGCCCAAACTCCTAAGCATGGCCTACCCTATTTTTCCACATCTGGCCCTGCCCTCTGCCTCAGCCTCTCTTCCCATTATTTTTGATATGCCAGACTCCATTGTACCCAAACACTTGCATCTACCTCGCCTCAACCCTTTTATAAGACTCAGTACCTTTTCACAGACAGATCCTTCCCAGCTATGTTTTTCATATCTCCCTGGATTGGTTGGATAACTTCCTATTTTTATATTCTAGGAAGAAGTACTGAAATAGCAGGTGGGGGTCAAAATATTGTGCACAGCCTAGGTTAATTCTCTTTAGAAATATTTTTTTTTCTTAAAGAACCAGATCATTACTCAAAATTATATATAATTTGACAAAATTATGTTACATGAATATTTTTAATTCCCAGAGAGAGCTAGGAAGTAATAAATTTTTATTGACTTAATTCTTACTCTGAATAAAATTAGATTTTGTTAGTAAGGAAAGGAAGAGTGACTGAGTGACTACTGGCTTTCTTTCTTTTTTTTTTTTCAGTACTGGGGATTGAACTCAGGGATATTCTACCCCCAAGCTATACCCCCAGTCCTATTTTTTATTCTTTATTTTGAAACAGAGTCTCACTAAGTTGCAGAGTGCCTCACTAAGTAGCTGAGGCTGGCCGTGAACCTGGATCCTCCGGTCTCAGCCTCCTGAATGCTGGGATTACAAGTGTGTGCCACCACGCCTGGCTGACTACTGGCTTTCTAATGGCTCCTGGTACTCATTATTTAACGTAATAAAGTTAGGAAAATGTCTACAGCTCAGTTGATTCATTTTGAAGATAAAAATCATGAAAGAACAAGTAATACATAGGAAAAGAACAGGAAAATGCAAAAGAAGAGTGTCACTTCAAGAATTCACTTAGGGTACATGAAAAGGTAAGCTTACCTTTGGAAAAAACAGCACACACAACAAGAATGCCAATATGCTTGTGTATGCCATGACTGAGTATGGTCTCTTTTACTGGAGTCCAAGCTGGGTTCAGCTCAGTTCTTTGGGTAATGTTATTGTTCAAGACAGTTCCATCACAACTTGTTTTCACATAGGTGTCGCCTTTCCTTAATGACTTCTAAATTGCTACTGACTAGTAGGTGATAATGAATAAGCACCATGTCTCGCCCAAATAATATTGTAATATTTGACTTTGCAAAGGTAGGCTCTAATATATGGAAATAACTAAGTCTTTATCTTTGGACAAGTCTGTGGCAGAAATAGTTTGAGTGTATGGTTTTTTTTAATCAGTTATCAATTTGTAAGAATAGATAACACATAGACACTGTTTGTCCCCTGAGATACTTAGGATAGTTGAAATTATCTGGACTCTTCCCTTTACCAGGTTGCCCCACTGGTTATGGTTATGATCCCCCAGTACTAGACTTTTATCAGTATATGTTGTCATTGAATCACAGTTGAATAGCTGAAAAACAGTTTTTAAATTTTAGTTGAGTGGAAAACATTTATTTTCTCTTCTTATACATAGTATTCTAGAAAATATAAAAAACAAACATTTTCTCTGTCTACTGACCATTCCCTAGGGTACCATCCACATGGAATGGAAGTTCCTGTAGTGTTTGTCCTTCTATGGAAACCTAGCTCCTTGGGCTGGTCTTTCCTTACAACTCACACCACAGAGAGAGCTGCTTCCTCTGATCCTTCAGGTTTCACCCAGCCTGGAGGGTATGTTCTCTAATTCATCATTGGCAGCTTCTGCCCCCATAAGCTTCCAGCTTGAGTTTTCCTGTCAGATCCTGCCCTGGCTTAGGCTATACTGACCAAAATTATATATATGAGAGAGCCCTGGTTGGATGAGGAGAGTCACCAGGAGACTTGAAACACCCACATCTCTGTACTTCTCCTCCAGCTTTAGAATTAGAAATAAAAAATATCCCAGAGAAAAATGAGATATGACGAGTATTTTTCCCATATCCTTTTTACCTTCAATGCCCATTAGAATTTCTTACAAAAAAAATCAAACTTTCAAATTAAATATTATTAAACTAACTTCATTTAGGGGTCACACTCTCCAATCAAATCCCAAAATCACTCAAAAAGTGAGTCCTATACTTTAAAAACTCAGGTCTTTTGACTCTAGTGACATGTCCTTTCTAGAAAACATAGATGCTGACTGTCAGAAAAAAATTGGGCATATAATACATGAATTCCTCTGATTGCCAGTCTATTCTTTTTAACAAAAGATATAGTCTCAGCTGGGCATAGTAGCACACACCTATAATCTCCGTACTTGGCAAGCTTAGACAGAAGTATCATTGGTATGATGCCAAGGAGTTGTAATTTAGTGAGATCCTCTTTCAAAATAAAAAAAATAATAAATAAATAAAAAGGGCTGGTGGTGTAGCTCAGAGGCAGAATGCCCCTGAGTTCAATATCTAGTACCATACACACACACACACACACACACATGCACACACACACATACACACACAGAGTCACAAGATACAGTCTCACAGGATAACTGATCTTACACACTTATACACACACACACACACACACACACACACACTCACAGACACACACAGAGGATATACTCCCACAGGGTAACTGGTCTTATTGATGGTTGTGGTTCGTGGTCATGGCTCAGAATTTGCCCTTGAAATTCTTGACCTTCAGACCTTTCAGGTCTGGAATAGCAAAGGCCAGAGAGTTATGGTATTAATGTGGAGAAGGCATACATTGAGAATAGTGATAATGCCTTGGTTCCTGGTAATAGTAAATCAGTGGACATTCAGGGACCACAGTGTCCACCTTTGTGATGAGACACAGAATGACTCAGCTACTTTCAAAGTGTAGTGAGTCAAGTTGAGAAAGTTCTTTAGAGAAATATTTTATAATCTTATAACCATCTGTCTCCAAAGGGAGGACAGAGAGAATTGGTAACCATAGTGACTTGTTGGGACTCCATGACCACTTTCTCTGTTCCTTTAGCTCAGAACTCAATCTTATGTATCTATATGGTGAAAGGTCATATCTTGTTTTAGAGCTCTATCAGATTCTGTATTAGTCAACTATGTCATTACTGTAACCAAATTAGAACAACTTATAGGATGAAAGATTTATTTGGCTTATGATTTGAGAGGTTCACTCCATGGTCAGCTGGCCCCAAGGCATACCCATCATGGTGGCAAGGCATGGTGAAGGAAAGAAGCTCAGTTCATGGCAGCTAGGAGGCAGATATGGTCCTCGAGGTCACTCCTCTGGGGGCCCACCTCCTCCAGCCATGCTCTGTCTCTACACCTTGCACTGAGACTGTGCTTTCAACACGGGAGCTTTTGGGGGGAACAGTCCAGATACAAACCATAACAGATTTTCATTATCTTTTTATTAAGCAAAGCAATGTATCTTGTTAAGTAATATTTACAATAGCCATGTTTGATGAGTTTATACTTGTTTTTCCTTCTTATTGTACCTGAGTTTGTCTTTTCTTCATTTAGCTACTTCATAGTGTAAAAACATGTTCTGTAGCACTGTACAAATAATACATTTTGTTCCCATTCCTCTCATCATGCGAATCTCTGCTTAAACTCCATGAAATGTAATCTTTTATATTGGCACTCCATATATTGCTGATTCTGATGCATCTTTCTGTTTCTGAAAGATAAATAGGAAAATAACAGGGCATCTCTGAAGACCACTATATCTCCATGGGAACATAAGAGTATCCAGAAATTGTTTGTAACCCCTAACTGCATTGTCCATAAGCATAGGGTATTTGAAGAACTCTCTTTCTTGATTAGAACATGTTCTCCTTTAATGGTCTCATGTTCCCATATATACACAGGTAGCACTTACATTCCATGACAACATAGGCTACAAGAATAAATACGGTTTTATTTGGTGACTGGTTGTCATCACTACCAACACTGATTTTCTTTGTGTAGAACTGCTGAATATTAGATATTTGGAATGGGAGAGTTGATTAAATATATACACAGACCTTTGACTCTATTATATTCTCTTCTAAAAGAAAGCAAAATTAAATGTACAAAGCCGGAGAAAATATCATTCAAAAAATAGGAATATTGAAATACATTCACACAGTACTGGATGGGCTTTCCCCTCGCTTCCTCCCTTCCCCAAGCAGGACATTGAAATTGACATATGTATTCTCACATATGCACATTATAATGAACTGATAAAAATAAAAATAATATGTAAAGAATGCTATAAATATAAGAATAAACATAGCATGAGACAATTCCAAAGTTACATTAAATTTAAAAAAATAATCCTTTAAAAATAACTCTTAATTTATGTCAAAGAGGAGATGTTCATTACTTTCCTTCTTAGAAATGTACTAAGGCTTAAATTAGACTATCTGCAAAGTCTATTAAAATTTATTTTACCTCCTATTAAAAGTGTTTTCTCAGTTATACATTTTCCAATATTTTCTTGTTACCTAACCCCATATGAAAAAAGTTACTGATTTTATTTTTTATTTATTAGAATTAACTTGTCATTTTTAAATATGCTTTAATCGATGCATTGTAGTCTCACATGATAATGTATGTCATGTTGACATTGACATACATGCACACAGCACGTGGCGCCCTCCACCAACCCGTCTCCACCCAACTGATTTTATTTTTATAATTGCAAAAAGACAATGACTTAATTTTGTTAAAACTTGCATTCCACCATACAGTGGTATGCAATAGTATAGTAGGTAAAGATGATTCCATTTTAAAGAAACAGTTATATTTATGAAAACATATGACAACCTAATTTTATTCCTTTCATACTTGTAGTTCTATTTTAATGTTTATTAAGAGATAGTAGCTGATAATCTTGGAAAGTATGTTATCCTGTTTTTTGGCCAGGGCCTCATTTGTCATAGGTATATTTGCTGGGCATTTCTATTTTGTCTTATTTTTATTTATATTTTATACAAAACCTTTTGGGAAGTGCCTTTGCACTTTCTCATTTAGAATGATTAGTGGAAGTTCGCTGGAAGCATTCCAAAGTCTAATTGCTTGGCTTAATTGAAAAACTTTTAGATTTGTACTAGGTGTCATTTTCTTACTCTTAAGATAATAAGTTAGTTTTTGTTCTTTAGAGTAAACTTCCTCCCTAAACCAAGAACGCACCCACAACTAGTAACTGTGACTTTCTCCTGATATAATTACCGATGAAATGGAGAAAAATCACAGATTCCTCCTCCTGCAGTGTTGCAAGCAGAACACCTCAGTCCTGGAATAAAAATACATACATCTATGTTTTCTCTGGGATTTGGAACTAACACATTGTCAAGGTACCATAAATAAAATGAAAGTAATTTTCTACTTCACTTCATAATATTTCAACACTTAGTTTTTTTCAAAGTGGTAGTTTAAAAATATTTCCTATAAACAAATATGGTACACAGTCATTTGACATTTAATAGAGCATATGTAATTATATATAGTTCCTAAAATAGAACACAGGAAAGCAAACTTTCTGGGCATTCATGGAATTCTAATTTCAGCTAAAATTTATATTTTATATTAGAAAGGCACACTAAGCTGTTACTTAGCATAATAAAAGGCATACCAATCTTTATTAGGGAGAATATTCTTTCACTGTTGTGGGTTCTTGACATCCTCATTAAAAATCAGTTAACTGTCAAGATGTGAATTTATTTCTAGGATCTTGGTTCTATTAATTGGTATATATATATTATATATATATATAATATGTATATAATATATATATATTTCTAATCCAGTAGCATAATTTTTAAATTACTATATATTTTAATGTAGACACTCCTCAACTTATGATAGGTTATGTCCAAATGAATCCATTATAAATTGAAAACATTATAATTAAAAATTCATACAATACACCTAACCTAATAGCTTAGCAACACAGTACAGTGTGGAGGAATATCCTTGAGATCATGTGGCTGCCTGGAGGCTGTGGCTTACTGCTGCTGCTGCCCAGACTCATGAGAGAGTATCACATTAATATTGGTAGCCTGGCAAAAGATCAAAATTCAAAATACAATTTCTACCAAATGTGTACTGTCATCAGCGTATGTATCATCTAGTCTGTTTATTAGAGTTCAATTACACACTAGCAAATTCAAACACATCTTGATTTTTCTACTGGAAATTTTATTATTATTCATAAGAACATATGTTTTCCAAGAATTAGTCACAGAGCCTAAAATGCTGGATACCTATTATATTAATCAAACAATAACCCCTTATTAATTATTGCCAAAGAGAAACATATCAGAAGGGCATTTGTAAGGGCAATAGGAAGTTGATTAGGAATAAGTGGGAAGTTCTGGTGAACTGAGTTCCTGAAAATCTAGAATAGCCAAGAAAAGCAAGCTCTGTAGAAGCACCATGCTAGAGCAGCAATGTGTCTTGCTGCTGTTGCTGGGATTGCTGATCCTGCCCTAAAACCCTAACCTTTTATTTCTATACCACTGGGGTTTCAACTCTCTCCTCGTGTAATGGACATTGGATACACTGGGTTATTTCTGAGATTTTTTTTTTTTATAAATTTTTATTGATTTGACACCCATTGAATCCATTTTGGACATGCCCTATAGAACATGCTAGAATTTTGCAAGTTAAAGGAAAATAATTGTTTCAGACTTACAAAACTTCCTTACAAGTTTTTTGTGTGTTTGTTTTTAGCATTCCTCCTGCAGAATGCTAGATTCTGGAGTTACCACTAGAGACAAAGTAGAGTAGAGAGTGCTATGCATCAAGAAAAATAGTTTCTCCTTACAAGACAGCCCCATCACCCAAGGTGATTACAGAATTTTCAAGCCAGCAGAATAATTCTTCAGACAAGGAAGATGAACAGGATTGGATTTTAGGATACTCAGTGTTTATAATCTCCCATATATCCTTTTTCAATTATTAGAGTTCAAATACTTTTCCACAATGCTCTGAATTTCACATGAGAGATCTAATGAAACAGGGAAATTATTTTCATTTGTAATTTCAACCACTTGGAGAAAATGTTAGCTTCTTTTATTGACACTCTTTGGTTTTGTATGTTTGTTTACTTATTTTTGGTATTGGGGATTGAACCAAAGGACAGTCTACATCTAAACTACACTCAGCTCTTTTTCAAAATTTGAAACAGGGTCTTAAGTTGTTGAGGAGCTTACTAAACTGTTGAGACTGGCTTGGACTGTGGTCTTCCTGTCTCAGCCTCCCAAGTACTGGGATTATGGACCTGCATCACCATATGTAGCTTCTTTGGTTCTCTTTAAAAGAAGCCAAGGAAGGACTTGGATTTCAAACTTTGCCTTGGGTTGAAGATTTTGAGATTGATCTTGTTCTTTTTCTTATTATTTCCAGTATAATAGAAATACACTTTAAAAATTATTTTCACATGTTCTTCATATGGGTTTATGGCAGTTGTCACTCAGATCTCAAAGATTTTGTTCTTTAAAATGGACACCTTACATCAGGGACCCACAGAAATGAATTATGTAGATCTATTTCCACAGTATGTTACAGAATGACAATTTCTTCCTCCTTCTCCTCCTTCTTTTTACTTCTGGTACTGAGGATTGAACCCAGGGGGCCTTTTAAATCCATGCTACACTTCCAGCCCTTTTTATTTTTTATTTTGAAACAGGGTTTTGCCAAGTTGCTGGGGGTCCCTCTAAGTTGCCGAGTCTGGCCTCAAACTTGCAATCTTCCTGTCTCAACCTCCCAGATACTGGGATTACAGGTGTATGCCACTATGCCTGGCTAGAATGACCGATTTCTATCACTTAATGTTAATTGGATTTTTATTACCTTCAGTCTCAAATATAGCAGAGAACACAACTCAGATTTTTCTATGTTCTCAAAGGTCCATTCTTAGAAACCACTCCAATTTCTATGTTAGTCATGTTTTTCAGTTACAAATAGGAGAAACAAATTAAGCAGCAAAGGGTTTTATTGGAAAGGTTTCAGGTGAATCATAGATAGAATCATTAGAACAGCCAAAAAACCAGCTTGGCCAACAGCTTAAACAGGCAGTGGTACAGCCAATAAGGTACCTCTGGGACCATGTGAATCTATCTCATGGAACTGTTAGCAGCTGGACATTTGCCATTGCCTCTGGGGCTACTGCCACTGAAACCTCAGGCTTTTTTCATATTTACCACATTGGTCTCATGATTCCATTTATATTGTATATGCCTTTGCAAATTTAAGTTATATAAATACCACTTAATCATGACTTACCACGTATCATGTGGCAAAAACTTGTTAACTTTTTATGTTAATATTTAAACTAAGCACTACTACCAGGTTTAAGTTGTCCTCATTTTAAACATAAGGAAGCTAGAATCAGTATTATAATAATTTTCAGAAAACTCACATACCTGATATTGGCGAAGTTGTGTTTGCACTTGAATTATGAGACTTTTAAGTTATGGTGATCTGTCATCTTATTTCCTCCACTACTAGTTACATTTCCTCTACTAGTACTTTGCTTTTGAGGCAAATAAATTAAGAGAACTGCATGTATCTGCTTTGGTTTTAGGACATCCTTACTGGTGTGGAATAGGGTGTCTATTACAGATAATGCCGTGTTGCCATCCACATGCCAATGTACACAAATGAATCATTTTAAAAAGGAAACAGTAGACACCAAAAGGAATATGTATTAGAAAAATTATGTTATACACTTCTGATTCCTTTCAATTGTCCTCCAGGTTGCTAGGAAAGTGGTGGGGTTTTATTATTTCTCTTACTTTCTAACCAGGAAATACTACAAAAATTATAAGTTTAGTCCAATAAAAAAGCATGTTAAATTAACAGGCTAAAGGAAAAGGTTTAGGTTTGAACAGTACGAGTAAAGAACCCCAGAACAACTCTTACACAGGGAAAAAAAGCCCACAAATTTAAGTGATAAGTTAGTATAATTAAAATAAGGAAGAGTGGTGGTCAAAGGTACAATAGCCCATAGGCAAGGCAATGAACTCAGCTCAGAGGTTATAAACTTCATGTGCCCCAAAGGTTTATGACTCTGTTTTGTGGAAATGTAATTTAAGGGAAAAAGAGGTGAAACAAAGACACACACACACACACACACACACACACACACACACACACATACACACACAAAACAATTAGTGAAGAAAAGGAAAATTCAACCACCTTGCTCATGTTATTTCGGAAAATTATTTTTTATTGCATGATATTTTAGTCACTAACAGGTTAGTATACTTAAATATACTTGCTCTATGGAGTGATTTTCTAACAGGTTTTGGATTTTTAAAAATATATTTAACAGCATAGTAATTAAGATCCAGAACTATTTGTATTTGTGTAGACTAAATTTAACTTCTACTACTAACTAGCTGAGTGATCCTGACCAGTTCTCCAAACTAGGACTAGTCCTACTTCTGTAACTAGGATTTTGTTTCTGCAGTATTTGGTGTGTTGCTAAATAAATGATAGGAGATAACAGTGAAATAGTTACCTTGATGTGTTCTACATTGTTCGGGCTTCTCAATAAATGCTAGAAGTCATCTTGACCATCATCCACATGTAGACTATTAAGATGGATAAAATGAACTATCTTAAACCTTTGCCCAACACCACCTTTTAATGACAAATTACTAAAAATGTAGATTGAAAAACACAGGTTCTATTGCCATTCTCATTAATAAGGGCTTGAGGAAGAAAAACAAAGGTCTTAGCCATTACAAAGGGAATAAAAAGCATCCTTATTAGTAAAGAATAAGACTATATATAGATTATACAGTAACAGTGAATCAAAAGTAACAAAGTAGTTTTGTGAAGTAGCCATATACAAACTAGATATAACACTCTACATTTTATATATTAGGCTTGGGAATTTAGTCACGTATTTATTATTTATTTATTTATTTTCTTTGGGGGTACTGGAGAATGAACCCAGGAACATTCTACCTCTGAGCCCTTTTTACTTTTTCTTTTTTTGGAAAGTTAAGTTGTAGTTTATTATCTATATTTCAAATCTTAGTTAACTTTTTTAAAAATTTTATTATTGGTGCATTGTAATCATACATCTTTGTTAGGTACAAGCTGGTAAAGGCATACATGCACACATTTCTCATTTAACCCTTCCCCAATTCCCAATGGCTGCCCCACTCCCTCAGTTTCCCTCCTTCTCAAGTTCAGTTTAGTGATTGACTTTGATATGTTTGTAAAAGCACATCATGTGCATTAGGCTGGTTCCATAATTTGGCTATTGTGAATTGCACTGCAACAAACATGAGTATGCATGGCTTGATAAAGTATACTGCCTTAAGTTCCTTTTGATAAATAACGATGAGTGGTATAGTTGGGTCATATGGTGATTTCATTTCTAGTTTTTAAGAAACTTTCATACTTATTTCCAATCTAACCAACAAAATATAGGTTTCTTTCCCCCCAAATCCTCACCAATAAAAGTACATTATATGTATTATTATCTCATATAATAATGAAGTTCAGAGTGATAGGGACATGCATACAAACATTATTTGGTGAGCTTCCCTGGCTCCCTCCTCAACCCCTCCCCTTCAATACATGATAACAAAATTGACATTGATAATTTCATATGTATATATAGTGTCAGTGTTTCATTGATTAATTCTTCCTCCCCCCAATCCTACCCTAGAACCCCTGTATTGTTCTACTGAGGTTTCTTCTCATTTGTCTGGAGTCCCCCTTGCATTCAGACTTCTCCCTAGGTACTACATATGAGAGAAAATATATGACCTTCACTTTCTGTGACTGGCTAATCTCATTTAGTATAATATTCTCTAGATCCATCCATTTTCCTGCAAATGACATAATTTTGTTCTTCTTTATGGCTAAGATTCCATTGTGTGTACATGCCATATTTTCATTATCCATTCACCTGTTGATGGACACTTAGTCTGGTTCCATGATTTGGCTATTGTGAATTGTGCTGCTATAAACATGGATATGCATGTATTACTATAATATTCCATTTTCATTTCCTTTGGAAAAATACCCGGGAGTGGTATAGTAGACTGTTATGCAGTTTCATTCCCAGATTTCTGAGGAACCTCCACACTGATTTCCATAGTTATTCTTTTTTTTTTTTTTTTTTTTTTTTTTTTTTTTTTTTTTTTTTTTTTTTTTTGCGGTACTGGGGATTGAACTCAGGGGCATTCTACCTCTGAGCTATACCCCCAGCCCTATTTTTTATTCTTTATTTTGAAACCGGGTCTCACTAAGTTGCGGAGTGCCTCACTAGGTAGCTGAGGCTGGCCGCGAACCCGGATCCTCTGGTCTCAGCCTCCCGAATGTTGGGATTACAAGCGTGCACCACCACGCCCGGCTTCCATAGTTATTCTTGATGACAGTCATTCTAAATGGATGACTCAGTATTGTTTTGAATTGCATTTCTCTGCTTGCTAAGATTTAGAAATATTTATAATAAACCAATTTAAACTTTTTCTATGGGAAGAAAAATTAAATCTACCCATTTGAAAACAAAGATGAACTCACCTTTCATTTTGCTGTCTCATTAGTTCCTTCAAAAATGCATTATTAAAGCTGTGATTGACATTTTTTTTATAATGAATCCTCTCAGGACATTGTGTAGCCTATGGTAAGTATAAAAGGAGAGGAGGGCATTTCATACTTTAAAACCTTTATTATTAGGATAATTTTCCATAGTTTAATGTTTTTCTCTTCATATCTTATTAAGTCAAAATAGAAATCAGCACTGACATTGTTTTTAATATTTCAAAATGGAATGTTTCTTGTGAAAATATTTTGTATAAGGTTGTGTATATTCTGTTTATATACCTCAAGATTAATACAATGGGTTTGATTTATGTTCTAAAGAAAATCAAATAACACAAATGTATAAAATGTCCTTAGTTATTACCCTTATGACATCGGTACAGGCATTGGTGTTAAGTGCTTTTATGTATTTCCCTTCTAGTTTTTTTTTTTTTTTTTGTATACTACTAGCCAATCTCCAAAATCATTGAGCTCTTCAGAAAAATACATTTAAAATAAAGAAAAGAAAAAAGCTTGAAATTACATACTACATACCTATTTTTGCTTGGTCAATATCACACATGGAAATATATACCAAATGGAGGAGAATCAAATTTCTGGCTTAGAATTATTAGGGAAGAAACACAGTAAACAATTAAAACATTATTCCTTTCATTGGTCCTTATGCCATCTACATTTTCTAATAAGTTGTTCATCTATAAGTCAGTTAATTATAAATTATGATTAAAGCTATCAAGTAATTTCTTTTTAGTTGAAAACCTATGTGAAACATGTCTGTCCAGAAAAGTAATACTCTATAAGCTTTATTAAATAAGGTAACTACAATATTTTTCAGTAACAATTACACGTCAAACAGGTAAAGTGTATTTGAGAATAAAATAAAGGTATATTTCACAAACTCTGATAATTTTTTAATTTGAAAATTTTTTATTTTAGCAGATGAAATAGTTTAAGATTTGTTGTTTCTACATACTATCTTCATTTACTATACATATATGAAGATACTCAAATAGACTGTTTGAAATTAGAAAGTGCAAATATTTGTAAATACTTTTAAGAATATGATTTAAAACTTGTGTGCAGAGATCGATTCAAGATGGCATCTGACTGAAACACTTCTCCTCAGGCGCTGTGAGCTCAAATCAAATCTGCCATAAAAGCAGCTTCCTGACAGAAGAAAAAAAATAGTAACAAAAAAGCAAAATCTGAACTACAACTAAAGAGACCAGGGAGAGCAAAGGAGCCCAACTATGCAGCAGCAGCGCAAGCCTCGGAGCCGTGGCAGCTGGCCTGATACAGGCATCCACTAACATTGCTGAGGACCCAGTGATCAGACGTGGAGTAAGCGACTCAAGAACTTCACAGCCCAACCAGGCGGTGGATCCCCGCACCTTCCACAGTGACCAGAATACATGGTACAACCAGCGTAAGCCCCGGTGGGACCACCCCAGCTCACCTCACCTCACCTCCCGGCCCAGAGCCAGAACAGTGATCAACTGCTCAGCAGAGCTTGAATCAAAACTGCTGCAAAAGCAATTTATTGAAGGAAGGAAAGAAAAGCAAAGCAGCAAAACAAAAACAAAAAACAAAAAACAAACAAACAAAAAAACCCCAAAAAACTGAATAAAGCAACAAAAGCAGCTGAACAGAACCCAGGGAGAACAAAGGAGCCAGCGTGTGCCCACAGCTGGTGGCGACCATCTTGCCAACCGCCATCTTGCCTGCTGCCCAGAGCAGAGTCTATTAGCACCAAGATCCCCAACGACCTCCTGCGCCCCCAGCAAAGAGAGGTGGAGTAAGCAACTAAGGAACTCCACACCCTAATCAGGCGGAATATTTCCACAGGATTAATAGTGAGCAAAAACACCTGGGACAACCATCTTAAGCCTGTGGTGAGGAAACCCAGCTCACCCCTCCCACTGGAGCTGGAGCAGCAGGGATCTGCAAGTTGAATTGCATCCATGGGGTGCAGGGGCCCCTATACAAAGGACAGACTCAGTTACCCACCCTCCTAACAATTGGATAAGAGCAGAACTGCAGGAGGGACTCAGTACACACAAGGCATAGAGAACTTCCAGGCACCCTGGTAATGCCCCCGGTGAAGGCAGAGAGAGAGACTCAGACAGGCCTTGTGGAGAACTCAGAGACACAAGCTCTCAGCAGGAGAGGCATCAGTGGAACCCCCTGCCTGCACAGACAGAGCAAATAAAAATGCCAGAGACACACTGGAAAATTTAAGCTCTGTACTTACGAACTAGCAGGGATTTTTGTTTTTGTTTCTTGTTGTTGTTTATTTATTTATTTATTTTTTTTGTGTGTGTGTGTGTGTGTGAGTGCGTGTGTGTGTGTTATGTTTTATCTGTTTTAACTCTGTATTCATTTTGTATTGCCTTGATTTATTTATGTGTGTTTGGATGATTGGTTGTTTTGTTATTTCTTGCTTAGTTTGTTGAATTCACTCCTTATCCCTTTTACAAGCTTCCCTCCCTCTCTCCCATCTGTATTCTTCTCCTCAACACTTTTCCTCCTCTCTTTTCTTTTTCCTTTTTTTCCTGTCTCATATCAAGACCATCTCATACTACCACACTCAAAACTTTACATTGACTACTAGAATCCCCTGACATATCTACTATCTCTAATCTTTACAATATATCACCTCAACATACTCAATCTCTTATTCTGCTGGACCATACCCTCTACTTTACCCTACTCTTGCATTCATAACTGTGACTTCTCACCCAACCCTTACCACTGAACACAACCTGTCCCTGTATATACCAGCAGACACCTCTAAACCTCCACTGCAGAGATTGGATGAGAAAACTTGCAAGAGCAGCAAAGACAAAAAATTAAGAACAGGGGAATCACGGGAAGGAAAAATAGCAAAGAAACAATGAGCCACAACAACCCCTCAATAACAGATCTCACCACCCGGAATGGCACAGATTACCAGAAGAACAATTCAAATCTTTAATACTAGAAACAATGCAGGATTTTTGAAAAGAATGTATTGAGAGTTGGAAAGAAATAAAGGAACAAATAAACAAAGAATCTGACACCCTAAACAGAAATCAAAGAGAAGCCTTGAAGGAAGTGAAGGATGTGAAAGATGCAGTAATTGAAGTGAAGTCATCAATACAAACTATAAACAGTAGATTAGACCACTTGGAAAATAGAATATCACTCTTAGAAGATGACCATTCCAAAAATGAATCCATAGTATACAATTTAGAGAAAAAATTGACAGTATGAACTGGACATCCATGAGATCTGGGCCAATTTTAAAAGAGCTAACCTAAGAAAAATAGGCATAGAAGAGGGATTAGAAGTTGAAACTTATGAATAATCAATCTTTTCAAAGAAGTAATATCAGAGAATTTTCCAAACATAGAAAGAGAAGTTGACATACAGGTACAGGAAACATACAGAACTTCCTCCAGACAAGAACAAAGAAGAGGTCCACCATGCCACATAATAGTAAAGTTGACTAATGTAGAGGTTAAAGAGAAAATTCTAAAGGCAACAAAAGTAAAAGGTCAAGTGACATTTAGAAGCAATCCAATTAGAATCACTCCAGACTTCCTAAACCAAGTCATGAAAGCCAGGAGGGGATGGAGTAACAAATTCCAAACTCTGAAAGAAAATAACTTGCAGCCAAGATTCTCATACCCAGCAAAACTCTCTCTCTCAAAATTGATGGGGATATAAAAATCTTCTATGACAAACAGAAACTGAAAGAATTTATGTCTTCCAAACCAGCACTAGAGAAAATACTCAAAGAGATTGACTACAAAGAAGAACTAACAAGTAAATGTCAGAACCAGAGAAACAATAATTTCCATGAAGCAAAAAAAAGTAAGCAAAGAAGAATAAACACCACCTAAAACAGAAGTCAAAACTCAAAATTTTAGGAATTAAAACCCCCTTCTTACCCCTTTTACAAGCCCCTCTATATTCCTCTCTGTTACACTTTATCTCCTCTCTTTTCTTTTCCTCTTCTTCTTGTCACATATCAATATCTACCATCTCTAATCTTTATCCCCTTCTTTACCCTATCCCTGCATCTATTACGGTGACCTCTCACCCAAACTCTATCTCTGAACATACCCTGTCACCCCTAAACCCCAACTACAGAGATTGGACAAGAAAACTTGCAAGAACAGCAAAGTTATAAATCGAAGAACAGGGGAATCATGGGAAGGAGAAATAACAAAGAAACAATGAGCCACCACAACCCCTCAAAAACAGATCTCACCAACCCAGAATGGCAGAGACTACCAGAAATTCAGATCTTTAATACTAGAAACAATACAGGATTTTCAGAAAGAATGTAGGCAGAGCTTTAAAGAAATAAAGGAAGACATAAAGGAACAAATAAACAGAGAATTTGAAGACCTAAAGAGAAACCAAACAGAAGCATTGAAGGAAGTAAAAGATGAAATAATCGAAATGAAGGCATCAATGCAAAGTATAAACAGCAGATTAGATCACATGGAAAATAGAATATCACTCTTAGAAGATGACCAAACTAACAATGAATCTATAGTACATAACTTAGAAAAAAAAATACGACAGTACGAATTGGACATCGAAGAGATCTGGGCCAATTTTAAAAGAGCCAACCTAAGAATAATAGGCACAGAAGAGGGATTAGAAGTTGAAACTTTTGGAATAAACAATCTCTTCAAAGAAATAATAACAGAGAATTTTCCAAACATAGAAAGAGAAGTCAACACACAGGTCCAGGAAACATACAGAACTCCCTCAAGACAAGACCAAAGAAGAGGTTCACCACGCCACATAGTAATCAAATTGACCAATGTAGAGGCAAAGGAGAGA
>PVLC010016355.1:0-35580 GCA_004027655.1 Graphiurus murinus
GTAATCCCAGCATTCGGGAGGCTGAGACCGGAGGATCCGGGTTCGCGGCCAGCCTCAGCTACCTAGTGAGGCACTCCGCAACTTAGTGAGACTCGGTTTCAAAATAAAGAATAAAAAATAGGGCTGGGGGTATAGCTCGGAGGTAGAATGCCCCTGAGTTCAATCCCCAGTACCGCAAAAAAAAAAAAAAAAAAAAAAGCAGCCCTTGTCTTGCTGGCAGGGGAAAAAATGACTAGAGGTGACGAGGCTCAGCTTCCTTCCCTGAGTCCTGGGTAACTTTGAGAGTAAAGGAAAATTCAGTTGACTTTATGGTGGATACTGGAGCATAGTATTCAGTAATCAAAGATCCTGGGGAAAAGTTTTCATCAAAGACCAGCTGGGTACAAGGGGTGACAGGTTCAAAACCTTACCAATGGACTATGCAGCAAAAAGTAGACTTGGTATATAAACAAGTTTCCTACTTATTCCTGGTTTTTCCTGAGTGCTCAGCCCCTTTAATTGGGCAAGACCTCCTGACTAAGATAAGAGTGCAGATCCATTTCAAAGAAGATGGTATGTGAGTGACTGATGGTGAAAAACGCCCTATTCAGGTACTGACTATTATGTTAAGTGATGGGTATAGCATATACGAAAGCCCTGGACCCCCAAAATTGCCTCTAACCATGAGCACCTGGGTACAAGTCTTCCCTGAGACTTGGGCAGAGATGACAGGCATTGGCATGGCAAAACACTGAGGCCCGATCCTAGTGGGGCTAAAACCCGGAGCTTAGCTGGTCAGGGGCCATCAATACCCAATGCCCCAAGAGGCCTGGCAGGAGATCACACTCCACATACAAAGACTCTTAAATGCAGGTATTTTAAAATGTTGCCCATTGGCCTGGAACACTCAGCTCCTCCTTGTTAAAAAGTTGCAAGAAAAGATTACCGGTCAGTGCAGAACCTAAGGGAGGTAAATCACTAGGTTGAAGACATACATCCAACCGTACCTAACCCATACACCCTGTTAAGTAGTATGCAACTGGGACAAACTTGGTACTCCCTTTTAAGCCTCAAGGACACTTTCTTTAGTTTGCTTTTAGCCCCACAGAGTCAGGACCTCTTCACCTTCAAATGAATGAATGAGGATTCAGGTACCTTGAGCC
The DNA here is from genome assembly GCA_004027655.1 of Graphiurus murinus. Lineage (NCBI taxonomy): Eukaryota > Metazoa > Chordata > Mammalia > Rodentia > Gliridae > Graphiurus > Graphiurus murinus. The sequence continues at coordinate 1,143 of PVLC010016355.1, forward strand.
AGTTGACCTGGACTCGGTTGCCGCAGGGCTTCAAAAACTCTCCAACCCTTTTCAACAAGGTCCTGAGTGGAGATCTGAGTAAGTACCGGATGACACACTCCGACATTACATTATTACAGTATGTAGATGATTTGCTGATAGCTGCCCCTACGCAGCAGGACTGCTTAATGGACACCCCGGACTTGTTAAAAAAACATTAGGAGCACTAGAGTACGGGGCTAGTGCAAAGAAAGCCCAAATATGGGGTCTCAGATGTCTCATGGAGGCAAGGAAGGCGACCATTCTAAAAATTCCAGTACCCTCTAACCCGAAAAATGTGAGAGAGTTCCTGGGATTGGTGAGCTACTGCAGATTATGGATCCCAAACTTCTCAAAAATAGAAAAACCTTTATATCAGGGAAGTCAAAAAGATAAAAACTGGACATGGACTCCGGAAATGGAGGATGCTTTTCTCCAACTCCAGAGAGCCATGCTGGAGGCACCTGCCCTAGCATTGCCAGATCCCTCAAAGCCTTTCCTGTTGTATATTAATTAAAACAAACAAACAAACAAAAAAAGAATGGCAAAGGGAGTACTGGCCCAGGCCCTGGGACCTTGGAAACAACTGGTAGCCTACTTATCAAAAAGAAAAAAAAAAAATAAACTGGATCCAGTAGCAGCAGGATGGCCTCCATGCCTCTGAATGATAGCAGCCACTGCTTTGTTGATCAAAGATGCAGATAAATTGACCTTTGGAGAACACTTAACCATAACTACCCCACATGCCATCCAAGGGATTCTAAAGCAGCCCCCAAACTGGTGGATAACAAATGCCCGGCTGGTTCATTACCAAGGACTCCTGTTAGATGCTCCCTGCAAACTCTTTCAGAACCCTGTCACTTTAAATCCAGCTACTTTGGGGCCCGTCCCAGAAGTGGAGGCACCGGTGCATGACTGCTCTGATATCTTGGCAGAAATGACTTCAGTCAGAAGGGACTTGAGAGACCAGCCCCTAAACCAGAGTGATTGTATATGGTTCATGGATGGGAGCAGTTTTATGCAAAATGGACAAAGGTCTGCAGGGGCAGCAGTGGTGGACAGCAAGGGCAATGTAATATGGGCCGAGAACTTACCAAAGGGCACCTCAGCACAGAGAGCAGAATTAATTGCATTAACACAGACCTTAAATCAGGCTGAAAACAAGCTGTTGACTGTGTACACTGATAGTCTCTATGCCTTTGGGACCCTACATGTGTACGGAGCATTGTACCATGAACAGGGTTTTATGACGGCAAAAGGAAAAAAAATCAGAAATAAGCCAGAAATATTAGACTTCCTGGTGGCTGTAAAAGCCAAAAGAGGTAGCTGTAATCCATACCCCAGGTCATCAAAAAGGGGATAGTCCAGAGGCAAGAGGCAATCGGGCAGCCAAGGAAGCAGCATGGATAGCTGCTATGGCAAAAGGAAACTTTGAGACACCATTTATTATGACTGTACAACTGCCCATACCGGAGACAAATCCCCTGATGCCCTCTCCTAAATATTCTCAGGAAAAGTTTGCCTGGGTGCAATAGAAGTTAAAAGTAAACCCAGGCCACAATGGATGGTATGTGGACACTGAAGGCAAATGGATTCTCCCTGAGGACCTAGGCAGGCACTTGATTCAGCAACTTCACTGGTCTACACATTTTGGAAAAAAGAAGCTTCTCTCCTTACTCGAAACGGCTGGCTTACGGTTTTGGCACCAGCGACAGGCGATTCAGGAGACAATTAAGGACTGCCATGCCTGCCAGGTCCTGCAACCAGAAAAATTGTCAAACTAATACAACGGTACAAAGGAAAGAGGGGGGAGGCCTGGAAGGTTTTGGAAAATAGATTACATGGAAGTAAAGCCAGGTAAGTATGGGTATAAGTACTTACTAGTTATGGTGGATACCTTTTCGGGGTGTGTAAAAGCCTTCCCTACTAAAAGAGAAACTATTATTGTAGCAAAGAAGTTATTAAAGAAAATAATACCTAGATATGGAGTTCCAATTACTATAGGGTCAGACAATGGACCCTCCCTTGTGAGAAAGTTATACAAGGACTTTCCGAAGTCCTGGGGACTAATTAGAAATTGCCTTGCGAATATAACTCCCAGAGATCTGGGCAGGTAAAAAAAAATAAAACATTAAAGAAGACTTTACAAAATTGGCAATAGAAACTGGTAGAGACTGGGTCACAATCCTTCCCTATGCCTTGTACAGGGCCCAAAACACGCCCTACATGCTTAACTTAACCCCTTTTAAAATCATGTTTGGAGCCAGGCGTGGTGGCCCACGCTTGTAATCCTAGCAGTTGGGAAGCTGAGACCGGAGGATCTGGGTTCGCAGCCAGCCTCAGCTACCTAGTGAGGCACTCCATAACTTAGTGAGACCCTGTTTCAAAATAAAGAATAAAAAAAAAAATAGGGCTGGGGGTATAGCTCAGAAGTAGAATGCCCCTGAGTTCAATCACCAGTACCGCAAAAAAAAAAAAAAAAAAAAAAATCATGTTTGCATGTTTGGCTCTCCACCTCCCATCCTGCCGCAAAAGCCAATTCTAAATTCCTTGCAGGGGTCCAAAGGATTGCTTAAAGCTGTGCAGTCTCTCCAGGCTGTGCAAAGAGATATTTGGTCAGCTCCCAGGGCCTTGTATATGGAGAACATACGCCCCCAAACCTCTGTCCAAGACGTTAAACCAGAGATTGGGTTGGGTCAAGCGGCATCACCATAAGACATTAGAGGCTAGATAAAAAGAGTTTTACGTGGTTGTTCTTGTTACCCAAACTGCCCTAAAGCTGGACAGCATAGGACCTTGGATACATCATTCCCAGATCCGGAAGACCAGCAAAAAGGACATCCAGAAAGCCCAAAAGGAGTGGATGGTGACAGCCAATCCTGACAACCCCATGAAACTCACGCTGATGGCTCAGAAGTCATGACGGGTCATGGGTGACAGCTACACTCCAGCCGTTCATCATGGGTCACCGCACTTGGTTAAAATCATCCTCATAGACTCCAAGATCTCACAGTCTCTTTCTGATAGGACTATCGACTGTATGTACAGATACTGCAAGTCACCACCTTAATTTCCACATTTCTAGGGCCACTGGTTGTTCTCATACTCATATTCACTTTTGAACCCTGCATCCTAAATAAGTTAGTAACTTTTGTCACGGATTGGATCAGTACAGTACAGCTCATGGTCCTTAGGCAGCAATATCAAACCCTGCCCAATCCTATATATAAGAAAGATTTCTCATATTAACAAAAGAAAAAGGGGGGAGTGTAGGGCACTGCCATGATAGTCTGGAAAGTTGGGTAAAAGATTAGCAGGCCTGGTCCTGTTTCGGTTTTTCCCAGGCAAAACGGCCCTGAAGCTAATCAGAAAAAAAGATGAGTCCCCAGGCCCACTAGATGTCTTTGTCCAATTACCAAATGACTCCAGGCCCTAGGTCCTGCCCTAATGGGCCAAACCTATCCCAATACACTCTGTATCCCTTCCAGACAAACCAGCCAATCCTTATGGTCCCCATAGTCTCTCTCTGCCCTGGCAACAAGATTTCACCAATCCCATTCCCGCCTGTGTACACCTCCACTATAAAAGGCTGAACAAAGCCAGAGTGGGGGGTCCTTGTCAAGACTCCACAGTGTTGGATGAGACTTAGACCCTAGCTCGAGCTAGCAATAAACCTCCTTCTTGCTTTTGCATTGCTCTGTGTGAAGTGATCGTTCTTTGGTGAGGCACCCCAAATTGAGACCAACAGCTGGCCTCAATCCTGTGCTCCTCCTGTCTCAGTCTGCCAACTACTGTGATTACAATCAAGTGTTACCATTCCTAGCTTATCCACAGAATTTATATGAAGTTTTTATTTTCCATTAAGTAGTTGTCCTTTTTTTTTTAATACTGAAGATTGAACTCAGAGTTGTTTTGCCTTCATGATGCACCTCAGCCCTATTTTACTTTTTATTTTGAAACAGAGTCTCACTAAGTTGCTGAGGGCCTCACTAAATTGCTGAGGCTAGCCTCAAACCTGTCATCCTCCTGTCTCAGCCTCCCAAGTACTGGGATTACAGGTATCTGCAAGGATGCCTGGCTATGTCCTTTATTCATGAAGGAAGTAACTCTACTCTAGATCAATAGAGAACAATGATGTTCTATAATTTCTCAAGAACATGCAAACTAAAAAAAAAAAGCATTTATAATTTGTGCTCCTTGTGTGTGTGTGTGTGTGTGTGTGTGTGTGTGTGTGTGTAGTACTGGGAAATGAACTCTGGGGCATTCTGCCTTCAAGCTAAACCCATAGGTGTATTTTTTTTTTTTAATTTTGAAACAGGGTCTCACTAAGTTGAGACAGGTCTCACTAAGTAGCTGAGGCTGGCCGAGAACCTGGATCCTCCAGTCTCAGTCCCCCAAGTACTGTGATTACAAATATGTGCCACTACACCCAGTTTATGCTTCTATTTTCTTTAAAAAATGCGAACACTTCTCATAAGTCATCCTTGACTTCATTTGTCCATTTTATTCAAAATTAATTAGTGCCTCTTCTCTGCGACTTTAGCCTCTGTGCTTGCTGGCTTCATTAGTCATGTCACATTGCATTGTGAGTCATTGTTGGCATACAACTTTTACTACACCAGAATTCCCCAAGAGAATGGATGAGAACATTCTATGTCTGTGCCCTTAAGGTGTTTGCAGTTCAGTTCTCAGAATGTCTTTAAACCAACAAAGTTCCCACTGTACATGCTTGTAGTTCTTAAAAATAACAATGAAAGGTGCTGGTAGTTTATCATCCTGAGATAAATCAGGAGCTGATCAAACTAGCCTGGATTCTATTCTAGTCCATTCCTCATCCCCCAAACAGGATGGCCTTAGTGCTTTAGCCCAGTGACTCATATGACCTTAAAGGACATAACAAGGCACAGGTTGCTTTTAGGGGCCCTCAGCTGTGGTACAGTTGGGATGCACACAGCCAAATTACCATCTGTCTCAGGAAACCTTCTGAGCCTCAGAGGACTAGCTCACAATGAATCCCAGGCTGCTGTGTTTTCTTGCTGCTCATCTGTAAGGAGTGAACACCCTTCCTGCAGTTGGCAGCATGGGTGTGCTCTGTCTCACTAACTCAGGTCAGCAGTCACCAACTTACTTCACAGGTGCCACTACCCACATGCAATTACTGAACATTTGGAACATGGCTGACAAATTAAAAAGTGGATATTTAATTTCATTCAGTTTGATTAATTATATAAATTAAATGACACATATAGCCATGGGTTATATCTATCATAGCAGTAGAATGATGTTTAACAACAGTGTTTACCTTTTATTTAAATTGACTACAAATTCATTGAATAATTAGCTAAATAGATATCCCAGATTATAACTTGTAGGATAGTACTTTAAGAAACTTATCGTTAAGATATTTTAACACAACTCAAGGTAAAAATAAAATTTTCTCACAAGGATGACAGTGATTCACTGGCCTTAACTTTTCTGACTGAAATAGATGTTATTAGCTCATATTATATGTATATTTAAAAAGGTCCTATTAAATACTTAAACATTTTTTTATTGAAATTGAATTTTGCAAAACATTGCTACTTTGCATTTTTAAGTCTACTCACTTTACATTAAACCATATATTCTATAAATTGTATTGAATTATTTAAAAATGCTACTTAACATTTAATTAATTTTCTCAGATCACATTCCTATAAGTGATTTTCCTAATTTCATTCTTTTCTTTGTACTGCTTTCTCTGAATTATGGAGGTATAATTTACCTGGCTTAAATATTTTTTATTTCTTATGTTTTTTTCAGAAAAGCTTATTTTTCTTAGAGAAAGACAAGTATCATTGTTTTGTAATCATTATGGTAATATTTGTTGATCTAAGCTGAAATAAGCTAATCATTCCCTAAGTCTCTGCAAGAAGTCATTTTAGAAAATATGCATATTCATAAAACACTAGTGCCAAGTAATAAAATCAGTATAATTAATTTCACTTACTTTTAATTTCCAAAATTGGTGAAAATGTACCATAATTTAGTGGCATTTTGTGGTAGAATCACCCACCCAAAAACCTTTACTAAAACAAAAAAATTATGCTGTGTGACAATATTTTAAGTATCAAAATATTATAAACAAAAACAAAACCCCAGGAAATTAAGTGTTGTGTAAAATTTGCTTTAAAGACATACTTGTAGATGTTCACTTGGTGTTGGACACAGTGGCACATGCCTGTAATCCCAATGCTTAGGAATTTGATCCAGGAGGATTGCAACTTTGAGGTCAGTTTCAGCAACTTAGCAAGAACTTCTTTCAAAATAAAAAGGGCTCTAGGTATAGCTATGTGGTGAAACACTCCTGGGTTCAATCCCCAGTAACACACACACACACACACACACACACACACACACACACACACACACAAAATCCACTTGGCATAATATATGGTGATAAGTGAAAAACAATGTTTTATAAATAGATGTGATTGAGATAACCTACAGGTATCATGAACTGTTCTTTTATATATGCTTCCCAGACCTTGTTGTGATAGATGAATAAAACTGAAGTAAAAATCGTAACGTAAAATTTTTATCCTAGTCTGACTAAATGACAACATTTCTGAATTCAAAAGCAATGACAGTCACTTTTATTCATTTTTCAAGGATTAAATGAGTAGTTTTCACTTAATGATCTCTCAAAAAATACCTGACTCTATACTTTAGTATTAGAATTATTACTTCTGTTGGGAACATGGCATTTTAGAGATGATCTAAATTCACTTTCTCCTGAGGGGAGTATATTCCAGACAGCAGAGACATAGAAATTAATGATTTGGGGGTTTAGTCACAAGTTAATTACTAAGAAAAAATGGTTTGGGAAACTTTTTGGCCTAAATTATTTGAATGTAAAATTAGAAGAATAGATTTATATCATTTTATTTGAGAGAATACCACTTGTTTATAATTATGACTTTACAGCATTCATATTGCCTACGTGTATTCTGAAGTTGTGGAAACAGCATAATGTCAGGCTTTGTAACAGGCCCCAAGATGAAATAATGAAATAGATTTGAACTTGAATTTGTAATGTTCTCTCCTCTTCAACCTTTTTGAACCTGAAAAAGATCTCTTTGTATAGCAATACACCATGTGTTTCATCAAGTCATAAAAAAAAAAAGTTTGTAATCTTGCTGGGGAGATGCAAGTAACATATTAATGTACTAAAAAATGACTGATATTAGGCTAGCAAGGTCCACAAATGTGTGATTTTATTCTCTTGAGGGAAAAACGGGTAATGAGATAAAAATAATTTTTTAGAGCAGGTAATATTTATAATGAGTCTTGAAAGGTGTTTTTGTTTCTGCAAAGATTCTGTAGAGCAGCATTTTTCACCTAGAAGAGAGTATGTGGAAGTTATGACAAGATGTGTTAGAGAAACAAAAGACTTGTGTTCTTTCTCCCACTAAACCATATACATGGCCACTCACAAATGTAGGGTGCACATCAAGGCTATGATTATAGAATTTCAAAAGAAAATAAAATCCTGAGAACTATCCAGATGTTTTTTGGACATATTTATAAGGTCAGATTTTAACTACTACTTTGCTGAAAACTAGTTTTATAGCATACAGGAAAGTGTTGAATAGAAACTATACTGCTTGAAGCAATATTTCCAATCTTTATTTACCCCTCACTTTATATATATATATATATATATATGTATGTATTTTTTTTTCCAGGATCTGTCTTTAATACTCTGAAAGAAATCATGACCTGAAAAAGTGCTCCTCTATTGTTGAAAAAGTCACCTTCACAGTTCTTAAAGCTCTAATGTAGCAATTCAGCCAAGAGGCTATTTCTGTAGCAGAGTGGTTGACTGGAAAGCATGTTTCATAATTGGTCTTGGCACAGTGTGTAAAACATGAGCAACTGAGAATGACAAGCCCTGGAAAGACTGCATGGAAACCAGATCTGCTCTGGGAGAATGAGGAGAGTATCCAGGTCTAACATGTAGCCTTGGCATTTGTGAGTATTTCCCTGAGGTAATCAGACTGCATATTGTAATCAAGGAAAAATATAAGTGTAGTTATATAGCTGCTGTGTTAACCTTTTGTCACTGTAACAAAATATCAGAAAACTAACTTAGAGGAGAACAGATTGATTTTGGCTCAATTTCAGAGGTTTCAGATCTTGGTCTGAAACCAAGATCTTCATGGCCTTTGGGCCTGTGGTAAGACAGGACAGCATGGTGGAGGGCCTGGTAGAGCAAAGATGCTCAAGTCATGGCAACTGGGAAGGAAGAGAGAGTGAGCAAAAAGAAGGGGTCATGGACAAAATAAACCAATGAATCCCCCCCCTTTCCCTGCCTCTGTGACCTACTTCCCCCAAGTGGACCTCACCTCCTAATATTTCTACTACTCTCCCACACACCATCAGCTGGGGAACAAGCCTTCATCACTTCATTTTTAAGAGTCATTTAAGATGTAAACCATAACAGATAATGTAAAAGAAAGTTAAAGCCGGGCATGGTGGTGCACTTCTATAATGATCCCAGTACTTGAGAGGCTGAGACAGGAGGGTCACAGGTTCAAGGCCAGCTTCAGCAACTTATCATACTCTCAGCAACTGAATTCAAGAGACCCTGTTTCAAAACAAAGAAATAAAAAGGAATGGGGTGTAGCTCAGTGTTAGTGTATCACTGGGTTTAATATTTAGTTCCCTCCTATGGGAAACTGTCCTAAGTCTAAAAAGCATTGGCTTAAGGATTTATAACTTCTTACTTGATTTGGCAGGAGACTGCCTCTTTTGAGGGAACTGAAGACAGTGACCTCAATGCCCCTTTGGTATCTAAACTATTTCCTCCTATTTCACTACACCTTGCTTTGCTTAAAGGTGGAAGACCTCCTCAAGGAGGAAGCTGGACACAGCAATCTCTGCCACAATTGCAAATCTACCAGATAACAACATTTCTTCTAAAGCATTCCTAACCCAATTCTCTACTTTTTAGCCAGATACAGTGATTTGATGACTCAGCCTTAATTCTGTAAACCTGTAATAAAAGGAAGAGCTGAGCTTTGTTTGAGGAGTTTGGCTCTTTTGCTGTTTCCCCTCTCACCTCTCGAGACCATGAAAAAAGTTTCAAGAGCATTTTTTTCATCATGTCATCCTGTTCACTGCTGGAACAGAGCCTGCCACCGCCCCCCCCCTAAAAAAAAGTTAAGAGAGAAAAATCTTCTTTTGAGTGAGGCAAATATATTAAAATATCAATGGAATAGTAACCCATGTACTTGTTAAAATGTACTTGAAAATAATAGGGAAGTTTCAGTAATTAAAATACACTCATATCTCAGGAAATGTATTCTAAATAGATGACTGCATAGAAAGCAAATTTCATCTAGATCAAGCAATATACATTTCATGTTAGCTGCTGAAAAATAGAATTTTCAGTGGTCAAGTATACATGCAAAGCAAACCATGAAACAGTAGCAATCAAATTCTTATGACTTATGAAATCTCATAATTCATATGAAAAAATCATGTTTTGATGATATGAGTGTGGCAGATAATATCTAAAAACGTTATGCTGAAAATAACGAAATATCAATTTTTGGTTCCTAGTAGATTGTGCTTAGAAACAATTGTGCAGAATTTCTTACCATCATACATGGTCACTGGATAATGGTTTGGATGAGCCTCCTTCTACCTCCTGAATTTAGAACTTCATATGGATAGTCAAATAGCTCATAAGTAAAGGGACCACTACTCAAAATATCACATGAGAATAATTACCCTAAAACGGGGACAGTGTTGAGACTTCCACAGTTCTCATGAGCACAGATTTTGCTAAACCAGCATAGGCATTTATAAATCTCGGTCAATCTTTGGATGAAATGTAAATGAAAACTGAAAATCCACTAGACACCAGTTAGAACTGTCACAGGATGCTAATGGTAGCTATGACTGCAGTATCCATTTTCTGTTATGAAAACATACCGTTTATTGAACTGGACTTATTGATCAGCATAAAAGGATTACCCATGGTCTCTCCTTTACATTTATAGGTTAGAATTGATTCTTAAACATCACTCTGCTTCTTTATGATGCAGTTTATCATCAAAGAGTCTTACTGCACAATACATCTCATCTCAATATTGTTCATATTATTTATCCAGACTTTTCACATAGGACTGGTAGGTCTAATATCAGGAATGAAAGAAAACATTTAATCACTTAGCTAAGTGATTCTTAACCATTTGGGAATCATATATTCCTTTGATGAAAACCTCTTCCCTCTCCTTTTCCCCCATGACAAGATGCCACATGTAATCCATTTGTTTGGTGGATGAAGATTCTGAAACAAAAGCTGGGCATGGTGGCGCACACTTGTAATCCCAGCATTCGGGAGGCTGAGACCGGAGGATCCGGGTTCGCGGCCAGCCTCAGCTACCTAGTGAGGCACTCTGCAACTTAGTGAGACTCAGTTTTAAAGAATAAAAAGTAGGGCTGGGGGTATAGCTCGGAGGTAGAATGCCCCTGAGTTCAATCCCCAGTACCACAAAAAAAAAAAAAAAAAGATTCTGAAACAAGAAAAGTTAAATTAGTAACTTTGCTCAAACCACATGTTATTCCTAGGCTCATCCATAGTCCTAGTATCATGAATCCTAAATTAATATTATCCCTAATGCTAGGTTATCTCCAATAAGTCCAAAGCCAATTCTCTAAATCTTTAAGTCTTTGCATAAACATGCCATGCATAAAATCCTTTTTTTTATTGTAATGCCTCCATTGGTTTTAGATTATATATTTTTCATTTTTTGAGCTATACCCCCAGCCCTATTTTATCCTTTATTTTGAAACAGGGTCTCACTAAATTGCTGAGAATCTCACTAAGTTGCAAAGGCTGGCCATGATCCTTCCATCCTCCTCTCTCAGCCTCCCAAGTACAGTGATTTGGACTTGATTATATTTTTTATCAGCATGGTTCCTTTTGACAATAGCCCTAATCTTTATGGCATCTCCTCATTTAGTTGTTTCTCTTATTTTGATGATTCTGATTTATCTAGTCTTACCGCAGTATTTTTGTCATTCTTAGGTATGTGTGAGTTTCAGATTAAGTGTTGGATAATGTGCATGCTTAAGAATATAGGTGAAAACTACTTTCCAAATCTATGAGAAATTAGCGTGCTACAATACAAATACTTTTAAGAACAATTTTTTTAGTTGTATTTTTTAAAATTTATTTATTTATTATTAATTGGTGCATTGTAATCATACATCTTGTTAGTTATGCACACATTTCTCATTTAACTCTTCCCCAATTCCCACCCCACTCCCTCCTCCTCCCTCCTTCTCAAGTTCAGTTTAGTGATTGACTTTGATGTATTCATGAGAGTACATCATGCTCATTAGGGTGTCCCCCCACCCATCACCTTCCGTTAAGTCAAATTCTTTGCTCACCTAAGCATTCTCCTTCTTCATCTGGAGTCCCTCTTATGTCCCATTCTCTCCCTAGATTCCACATATTAGGGAGAGCATATGGTTTTTTACTTTTTGTGACTGACTAATCTCACTTAACGTATTGTTTTCCACTTCCATCCATTTCCCTGCAAATAACAGTATTTTGTTCTTCTTTATGGCTGAGTAAAATTCCATTGTGTACATATCCCATAGTTTTTTTAAGAGTCCTAAAGCATGAAAGGAATCAGACTAGAGGTTTGAGGGCCTTCTCTGCCATAAGTTACTTGGTAAAGTTTCAGATTTATTTTTTTAACTGTTTTATGCTAGGTAAGTGCTCTACCACTGCTACAGCCTCAGCTCCCAGATTTCTCTGATTTTAATATGATTCTGAAAATAATTTAAAATGGATAATCAAGTTAATTTAGATAGCACTTCCTCTAGGCTAGGGTACATGCTCTTCTTTGATTTCATTTCATTTTTCAGTTAGTGTTTGTCTTTCCAATTCTAATTGCTACAGAAACTCTTTCATGTTAAAACAATAAATTGTTGAATGTGTTCTATATAGCAAGCTTATCAGAGTTGAAGAAAAATGCCTTATAATTTCCACTGGTTTTGTTTTCCTTAGTTTCCCCTTTAAAATAACTCCTAAGTATTAATGGTGTACACATAACCCTGAGTGATGTCTTATGACATCTTTTGAGTTGGTAGAGTTGTGTGGGTCTGAACCACAAGAAAAACATTCAGATCACCTGAATTAGGCTATTTTCATAACTTGACCTAGGATTTTGAGCTATTACATTTACATGGGATTTCAGACAATGTTTCAATATTAATAATTGAAGATAAATAACAACTAGTTGTATCTCAATATTACAATGATAGTTTTAAGAAACTGCTGAAAAATCTGATCTAATATATTAAAATTCCTTCACTTCTATTAGATACAACCATAAGTATATCTTAAAAATTGGGAGTGATCTTCAGTAAGTCAAACTTGTTTTAAAATACTGCATACATCCATACATATATACATGCTAAAATTATTTCCTTGTACTTCTTTTGTTGCATCTTAAGTTTTTGGTATGTTGTATTTTCATATTCATATGTTTCAACATTATAAATTGTCTAATTTCCCTTCAAGGCCATGGGAAAATGAAGGAAACAGTGTTAAAACAGATAGTGAAAATGAGCTGTAATGCAGTTGTAACAAAAGCCTTAGGTGATCCTCTGTCCTGGGGTTAATATGGTTGTGCAGTTGTCCTGAATTGGACAAGGGGAATGGATCTTCTTTTGCCTTATACATCATTCAGACATTGGATACCTGCTGTCCCAGAGAATGGGACATGTAATGCTGGGAAAAGGTGGCACTCTTTAATAAAGAGTAAGCACAGTGGAGGTAAACCACTGAAGGATATTAGCTTCCTAAACTCTCAGCAACTGAAGAATTGTATGCTTCAGACCTGGAGAAGAGCAAATAGGCAATATATTTCAGTATCTATTATGGTCTACACACTGAAGTGCTAAGATACACTTGTGTCAATATATCTTTATTGGTACAATGTAATTATACTTAAGGAAATCAAAATGATACAAACATGTGTTTACTTGGTATATTTTACTTGTGTTATAGTGTGAGAATAAATTCTCCAGGATTCTGTTTGTCCTATTGTTGTGGGGGTAACATGCAAGATAATGGTCAGTGAAATGAAGGAACTTAAAGAGCATTGAAGTTGGTGTTAAGGCCATCATTTCCTTCTTTCACTTCCCATACTAGACTTCCTTCACCTTTGCTTAGCACCTATGTTTATCTAATCACCTTAGCCTTATGCCTAAGTATCACACTCTAGTCACCCTGATCTTCTCACTGTATGGCTCCTGTACTTATTCATGTTTCATCAGATGTTGGCAAAGTGGTGTGAAGATACCAAAATTGGTTGTCAGGTGGTTCTCCATTTATCCAGAAGTTCTACATTTGATATTCCTTATTGGGTTTTTGGCAAAAGAAGTTTACATTAACTAAGCTTTAGCCAGAGGTTGGCATTTGATGGATCTCCTGGAGTATTTACTAGAAGCATTTTCCCTAGACTGTTGGGCCTATATAGAGGAGAATCTTAAAACTTATAAAACCTAAACTTGGAGGAAGAGGAAGAGGAAGGAAATTTTAGATTATTTAAATAGATAACTGGGAGTGATGGAAGGTGAAGTGACTTTTAGTTTTATTGGTTGGTTCAAGAGCAATGTTTTACAACAATCATATGGATTTGGATTCCAATAGTTAATTCCTAATTAACTATTGGAATTGTAACTATGTAATAGCCATTGATATATGGGAACATTTTCACAGGTTCCCTATTAAAGTAGACACTTCAGCTATGTCATTCAGTGGGTGACTCCATTGTGATATAAGTTTGGGGCTTATTGGACCAATTTCTTACCTCTTTACTGTATGTAAGTGTACCTGTAGGTACAGTCATATGTTTTGTGGGTTCTTGTCTTGTTGGAGAGACATTATTTTTTTTAATTTATTTTTTTATTGTAGTAATTCGTGCAATATAGCATACATCTTTGTTAAGTACAAATTGTTAACAACATATTTGCAGACAAATCTCATTTGACCCCTTCCCCAATTCCCACCCTGTTCCCTCCCCCTTCCTCCTCCTCAGGTTCAGTTCAGTGAGTAACCTTGATATAATTGTGTAAGTACATCATGTGCCTTAGGATATCCCTCTGTCCCATGCATCCACTACAATTAAATCAACTTCTTTGCTTATCGAGGATCTCTCCTTTTCATCTGGAGACCCTCCTATGCCCCATCTTCTCCCTAGCATCTGCATATTAGGGAGAACATATGCTTCTTAACTCTTTGTGACTGACTAATCTCACTTAACATAATGTTTTCCAGTTGCATCCATTTCCCTGCAAAGAACATGATTTTGTTCTTCTTTATGGCTGAGTAAAATTCCATTGTGTACATATCCCATAGTTTTGTAATCAATTCATCTGTGGTTGGACATCTTGGCTGCTTCCATAGTTTGGCTATTTTGAATTGAGCTGCTATAAACATAGATACACATGCATTGGTCTGATAGTTTGGTCTCCATTCTTTTGGGTATACATCCAGTAGTGGTATTGCTGGGTCATATGGTAGGTTCACTCCCATTCGTCTGAGGATCCTCCATACTGTTTTCCACAGTGGTTGCACAAGTTTGCAATCCCACCAACAATGTACTAGGGTTCCCACTTCTCCACACCCTCACCAGCAGGTGTTGTTATTCGTGTTTTTTATGATAGCATTCTGACTGGAGTTAGGTGAAATCTCACGGTACTTTTGATTTGCATCTCCCTGATTGCCAATGATGTGGAACATTTCCTCATACATTTATTGGGCATTTGTATTTCTTCTTTTGTGAAGTGTCTATTTAGATCCTTTGCCCATTTTTTGATTGGGTTATTTGCTTTCTTAGTTGCAATTTTCTTGAGTTCTTTGTATTTATCCTAGATATTAGACCTCTATCTGAAGTGTAACTGGCAAAAATTTTCTCCCACTCTATAGGCTCTCTGTTGAGGTTCTTGATAGTTTCCTTTGCTGTGCAGAAGCTCTTCAGGTTAATTCAATCCCATGTATTGATCTTCCTTTGAGCTGCTTGTGCTTTTGGGGTCTTGTTGAGAAAGTTTTTACCTGTGCCTATGTGTTCAAGTGTTGTTCCTATGCCCTCTTCAAGTATCTGCAAGGTCTCTGGTCTGACATCCAGGTCCTTGATCCACCTTGAGTTGACTCTTGTGCAGGGTGAGAAAGTAGAGTTTATTTAGGGATGGTAATAATAGCAGATGGTTGATATCAACAGACCAACTCATTCTTTTTTGCTGGTCATTGATTCCTTATTCTGCAGAGTATATTCTCTGATCAACATTAACATAGGGCAAACAAAAACAAAATTTTTCATGTGCACTCCCATAAATTCATCTCTGTGTTTTTTTCTTTAACTAGCTGTTATTTTCTTTGTCTTCCAAACATTCTCTTTCCAGACTTCTGCCCAACCAGCCAAATCATGTACCTATGCTAATTTCAGACCACTTTTCTTTTCACATAAATAGATCAGCATGTGCACTGCTTGAAGAAATACTCAATGGGAGGAAATTTCTTCAACACTTTTTCCAGGACTACCTGAGCGAGGCTATAGTGTAGTTACAGTCCATGAACCTAGATATGAAGTCAATCTGTCCATGAACAAAGCTTGGAAGTTTTCCTCCTTCATCAGAGCATAAGAAATCTCTTGAATAGCCATAAGTAAGAGCTGAGGGAGAGGTGCTAAGTTTTCAATCGCTGTGTCTTCGTGTGTTTAGTTCTGAGAACATTTTCCATATCTCACTTGGAGTTTATAATTCTTTCTTCAATGGTAATTAACCTAATAGTAAATCCTTTCAGAAGATTTTGTTATATTTTAAAGATTTAATTTTTACTTTTTTTTACTGATAATATTTTTTCTCTTTTATAATTGTTTAGTGATTATTTTATTCCATTTTTATTTATTAGAAATATTTTGTTCTCCTTACATCTTTATATTCCAAATAAGATAATTTCATTTTCTAAAATATGTGAGGATCCCATTGTTTTTTATATTTATTTCTGATATATAGCTATTGTATTTTTTTTCTTGCAGTTTTTAGTAAATCTTACTGTGACTTCATACTTAGTTAATTTAAATCTGTGAAAACACAGGAATCTACTTTCTTTCACAGAGTATTTAAGTTTGCTTTAGGGAAATTTGTGTTTGCAAAATATCTAGGACTAAATTAGTCATCTTTGAGGATCATTATTTTACATTAGAATTTCAGTGTGTATAATCCCATTTCTTAGCTGACATGAGGTTCAATATTCTGATTGTAGCATCATTATAGACACTTACCTTTAGGCCAGAACTATATTTATAGCTTAAATGTTGCTTTTGGTCCCCCATATCATCTTTTTCTTCTTTGAATTGGGGAAGGGAGCTGAACCTTTCAGAAATTACTATGAAGCAGCAGTGCCTAACAATTATTTTTCACCCCAACTTATTTTACTTTACTTTTTCAAAGGAATGGACTTGGATTGTCCAATCTCTGATTCTGTAAGGAGTATAACTCATTATGGTTTTACTTCAAATATTCTTCTGATTTGCATTGATTCTATAAGTGAAAAAAACATATATCATGTTGATTAATTCACATTCTCACTTCTAGTGAGATGTTTTTCAAATTTATTGTCCATTTTCTCTTCATCTTCTGTCATTTTATATGTATATTTAGTCATTCTAATGGTGAACTGTTTATCCCTTATCAATTTTTAGACACTGTGTCTTCATAATATGATTTCCCTTGTCATATCCATAGAATTTTTAAATGATTATTCATTGTTTTTATTTGTGAAGTTTTTGAGAAAGAAAATATAAGTAGCCAGCTATGTATTTAGAAATGTTTCTAGTAATAGGGCACACATTCCCTTTGCTAAGGTACAATTAAATACCTATGGGCTTCCTTTGCCCTGTACTCCTCTGTCTTTCTACGCGCATATTGATCAACCCAGTATATAAGGAGAAATCTACTTTCCCAAGGGCAAACTCAAAATTTTCCTGTAAATTTTCTATTTCACTTATTTCTGAGAGTCTTTTTCAGCCAGAGACTATGATATCTTGTCTCTTTATCTATGTTTTGAAATCTATTGCTTATGACCCAGGTCTCTCAGAGGTTAGACGTTTGTAAAAAAGAGCAAATTGTTGACTTTATTGATTTCTGTCTTTTGCTCTTTTGTCCTTTTTTTTCTTGGAACAGCAGTGAAGATAGAATATCCATGCTATTTTCTGAGTAGGGGAAACTATTTTGGTGTGGTATGAAGCATGTGTGTGAGGAAGATATGCCCAAATTCATCGAAATATGATTATAGTCAATAGAAAGTAACATATATGATATGTAACATAATGCAATTAATATTAACAGGTATGAAAACTGGTTAAAATGTATATACTTAATAAAAATTATTTAAATATGGGGACAAATATAAAAACACCAAGATCCAACTTTATAGCAAACAGTGGCTTACAAACCATTAAAATGAAAATCAAAGCCAGTATTTTACTATTGCCACTAACATTCAATAGTGTTTAGAAGGCTATAGATTATATAATGAAATATATATATTGGCAAAGAGACTAGACAATTGTATCTCCACATTTATGTATCTGAACATCTGAAGAGGGTATGTTAATTCATTAGTCAGAATTTGCCAAGAAATAATGAAATCTTCAAGTTTTGAGAAAGGAATAATGAGCTCTATTTTATTAAAATAAAAAAAAAACTGTCAATAGAATGAAAAGACAACCCCAGATTGGAAGAAAGTATTTGCAAATGCATATCAAGTAAGTTAATGTTATCCAAAATAGGCAAGAAACTTAAAATTTAACAGTAAGAACATTAAAATTTTGAAGTAAAAATTAATGAAGAGCCTAACAAATGTCTCACTAAAGATGATATACAGATGGAAAGTAAACATGAAAAATGCATAGAAAGGTGCTCCATATCATATATTATTAAATATAAAAATTAATACAATACAAATTAAAAGAATAAGATAACAGCTAGGCATGGTAGTACATGCCTATGATTCCACTATTTGGGAGGCTGAAACAGGAGGATCATAGGTTCAAAGCCAGCTTCAGCAGCTTAGTGAGGTTCTCAGTAATTTAGCAAACCCTGTTTCCAAATAAAAAATAAAATAGGGCTGGGGGTGTAGCGTGGAGGTAGAATGCCTCTGGGTTCAATCACCAGCATGACAAAAAATAGTAATAATTAAAATAAGAATGAGATACCACTGTATACCAATTAAATAGCCAAAATATAGGACACTTATAACACTCTTATCCTCTAATCTAGCCATTACACTTTTCAAGCACTTGAAAACTTTTGCCTCTAAAAAGATCTACATATGGATGAGTATATAATCCTCATTCATAATCAAAAAACTTGGAAGCAATCAGGATGTCCTTCAGGAAGTGAATGAATACATTAACTGGGGTATATTCAGACAAAGAAATATTATTCCATGATAAAAAAGAAATATCAAGCCAGGAAAAGATTTAGAGGAACCATAAATTTATACTACTAGAGAAAAAAAGCCAATTTGAAAAGGCTTCATACTGTGTGATTCTAACTATTGATATCTTCCTGCAAAAGGCAAAGCTCCAAGGGTTGTAAAAGTCAGCAGTTACAAGTGTTTAGGGGATGGGAAGTGTTCAATGGGAAGAGCACAAAGGATTTTTAGGGCAGTGAATTTATTCTGTATTTTAAGTTTGTCGAGGATAGATGTGATTACAAATTTGCCCAGAGTCAAGAGTGAACCTCATGTAAACTGTAGCCTTCAGGTGATGATGGAGACCCATCAGCTGTAACAAATGCACCACTACGGTGAGTGATGTTGATAGTGGAGTAGGTGATCCATGTGTGTGGGGAAATCTGTACCTTCCACTCAATTTTGCTGTGAAACTATTAAAAAATATAGTCAATATAAGGAAGATAATTTCTGCCGAGTTTTTAGAAGCCTACCTTTACTCATAGATATACATTTGTCTTTCATTTTGTGCTTTCTTATAGTAAGCAGTTGGTTTTCTCCAGAGTTTACTTTTGTTATTCCCCACTAATGTAATTATCAGTTTAATATATGCCCTCTGAGTTTCATGAGGAAGAAGGCTATACTTTCATCTAACTCTCTAAATCCTACGACTGGCTGCAGTTGTGTTGGAAATTTTTTATGTCTCCACTTGATTGGGCTAAGAGATTCCCAGATGGCTGTTAAATCATCTTTTCTGAGTATGTGCATGAGGGTATTTCTACAATAGTTTAATATTTGAATTCTAGAGAGAATTTTCTGGTTCTGTTTCTATTGAGAATGCCAATACATTGGGATATAATATATGCTCAATCAATATTGAAGAATTAATACAAATAATTATATGTATCAATTAATTAATATGTACATATTCATAGAGTATAGTAAGCTTATACATGATACATCTGAATATAGTTTTAATGATCTGGCATTATCATTAAAGTGCATCTTTCTCATTTTTCTTAGTTCAAACTGATAATTGTAACATTAAATAGAACAACTTAATTTTCTTAATCATCATTAAACTGTCATTACAGTTAGTGATTTCCTTTCTTGCCTATTTTCTCCATGCTTCTGCCATCAGAACAATAACTATCTGAGTCACATTTTATGTCCTCATGTTTGTTCAAATACAATTTTAATTTCTTCCTTATCCCATTTCAATAAGTTTCCCTTCACAATCTCAAGTAAAATTGGAATACTTCACAGTCCCAGATAAAATTAGAACCCAGTGAACATATATATAATTCTAAATTCATACCTCTCAGTTTTAGTTTTTTTCCACTGATATCCCAATTTCCTCCACTTCTAACATAACTGTCAAATGTTTAGAATCTCCTAATAAGTATGTGGCAACATATTGTTATAATTGTTTATAAAATTATTACTGAAGAAAAGAGAAATCTTAGTTTTTAAAATAATTGTAATTATATATTCTCCGATTAGTTATATCCACCCTTTTGTTTTTTTGCTAATATTATACATTTCTTGGTTTCAAAATCACAATTTTAAAATTGTTGAACAGCATATAGTGGAATAGACAGTTCAGTAAAGGCAGGAGACTTGGGTTCTGGTTTCTCTCCTATTTTGGAGGCATTAAAATTTTGTTTGATCTTTATGGATTTGAGTCATCTCATCTTCAAAATGTTATAATATTTGTCATAAACTAGATATGGTAAACAGGCTATAATGTGGGTGGCTTCTTAGTTCTCAGATCTATAATCCTAGCCTAAGAGAAAGTTGTAGAGAAATAGTTGCTTCTGAACACAGAATTTAAACACTTGCATACATATAGCATTTATAGAGTCTAGTATTTGCTGAAATAGTAAAACAGATTTTCTTCATTAGTTGAAGAATGATAAATACAGTCTATACATGTGACCTATGTCCTTCTAACTCTGACAGTTTATTTCACATTATCTATTTAATAATGGTTAGAATGGAAAAGAATATTTAAAAGGCTTAACAAGTTAATGTATATTAAATTCAGTTTGATTCACTTTTTTCACAAATTCAACTCTCTTGCATAAATAATACATTAAAATAGCAAGTTAATTTTTAAGTACTTTATACTCTACCTTTAACATTTCATCAGTTGATTGTGAAATATAGATGTCAAAGCTAGAGACAGGCTCCAGAGAGCTTTTCTTCCCAACTGATGGGGTTTGATCACGGATTGCAGCAGTTCTGAGATGTCAATATCTGATGACTGGGCTCCTCATGAAATGTTGTGAGTTCATGTTTTTATACTAACCTCTGAAAAATGTCTGATAAGTACAGAATTGATCACTGTTTGTGACTATGTGACTAATCAGGGAGAAAAAAATGGAAATGTGAACAAAAAAGGACCATAAAGTCAGATATCTTAACTTTGGGTCTCACTTTCTGGTTTTGCTGAACTACTAGCAGAGAACTGGAGTCAATAGACTGAGATTCAAGTACTCACTTTGTCAATAATTGTCTGTATTACTTTGAGGTTTAATTTCTATATCCTATGAAAAATAAGTTGATTGTAACACATGGCATACAAAGCCCCTTACTTTTTTTTATTTCCAAAACTAATTTATACCAATCACTGAAAAAGAAAAATATTAGTCTCAAAAAAATCTAAAATAGCTCATTGTAGCATATTTCCATGCTATGTAAAAATATAATTTTTATAGAGTAAGTTATTTTATGATTTTCAGATTCAAAATGTTCATAATTATGCACAATGGTGATGACAGCCCTTCATTATTATTAGTCTTTCTCTTATCTAATAATGAAGAATTGTTTGATCAAATGGCTTTGCTTAATTAGGTTGTTATTTTCATGAAGATTGGGAAGATATGGAAAAAATAGACAAAACCAATTGAAGTAGTGCTAAGAAAGCTCTAGCTGTAACCTTTATGAGAACTGGAGTACTCTGCCCAAAGTTCATCCTCAGTATGACCTTGTTTTATTAAAAAAGGAAAATAAACGAAAATCAAAAGGAGAAGAGAAAATATGAATAGACAGGTAAAAAGAAAGAATATGTATTAATTGGGCTTCTAGGTTTGTGGCACTACACCATCTCTTTGTGGTACCTACAGGCATTTTCAGTGATTTGTTGTAAACAACTACTAGGGTAATCAATGTTAGGCAAAAATTTACTGAGTAATTATTTTAATTATGTATTTTAGTGCTAAAAATTAGTTCACCACCTCTGACTGTATCCTTCTGAGTTAAACTTTGAAAGCATCTTGTCTACCATAATCTATCAAACAGCATTCAACTGTCATTAAAGGGACATTAGATCTGCATTCTCCAAAATTGTCACTAGATGGGAGAAGAGGACTTTGGTTAGATCTCATGTGCCCATTTTATTTGGTAAATTTCTGGTATAGGTAGGATGCATTTAGATTCCATTGGAGAAACTCATCTGATGGGATTTTAGTGTTTTTTATAGTCATTGACAAATTTTGTTAGAACTGTTTGAACATCTTTCACTGCATGAAACTGTCTAATACCTATAGTTGAGAGTTATACTGAGCTATGGTCAATTGCTATAGAAACTAGTTTTTCAGTCTGAATATCTTACAAACCCACCTGGCCTGAGGTACCACATACATCAGTATGTCTGTCTTTCGTCCTAGAATCTGTCTGTGAAGATAGCTCTCTGGCATTCCTTTGAACAAATTAGAGCTTGAACACCAAACTGGTGGCAAACTTCCTTCTTCAAGACACAGACTGAAATATACAGCCCTCTGTGCCTCTCTTTAAAGATGTGTGTTTCAATTTTCATAGCCCTAAACATCGGGCCATTTGATTATGTTAAAAGCTATCAACTCTTGTAATCTCAGCATTCGGGAGGCTGAGACCGGAGGATCCGGGTTCGCGGCCAGCCTCAGCTACCTAGTGAGGCACTCCGCAACTTAGTGAGACTCGGTTTCAAAATAAAGAATAAAAAATAGAGCTGGGGGTATAGCTCGGAGGTAGAATGCCTCTGAGTTCAATCCCCAGTACCGCAAAAAAAAAAAAAAAAAGCTATCAACTTCCCTGGTCTAGACACCATGATCTTTTCTGCTTTGATATCTCTCCAATTCTTTTAATCAGATTTTTTAAAATATTGCCCTCTTACTCTAATTTGTTCTCAAAAAAGAGTTCTAGTAATGACTCAGGATTCCACAACCAAAGGCCCCTAGTATTTTGTAAATACGTTTTTTATATGTAAAGTAGGTAATGTTGCAGCTTTATGTTTGATCAACTTTAACATTTAAAAAGAAGTAGTATTATGTTTTAAATGTTACTATTTCTTTACTTTATCACTTTAATTTAAACTTAATTGATTTTATCTTTGTTTTATTTTTGTTTTTTATTTTATTTTATTTTTTGCAGTACTGAGGATTGAACCCAGGGGCATTCTACCTCTGAGCTACACCCCCAGACCTATTTTTTATTCTTTATTTTGAAACAGGGTCTCACAAAGTTGTGGAGAGTCTCGCTAAGTAGCTGAGGCTGGCCGTGAACCTAATCCTCCTGCCTCAGCCTCCCAAGTGCTGGGATTACAAGCGTGCGCCACCAAACCAGGCTCTTTGTTTTATTTTATTGTAGTCAAAATACTTAACATTAGATCTATCTTCCTGAAATATGTTTAGGTGTGAAAAATATTGTTGATTATAGTTGCAATGTAATACAACAGAGCTCCAGAGTTCATTCATCATGTTTGTCTTAAACCTTAGGCACACTGATTGGTAACTTTTCATTTCCCCCTCCCTAGATCTCTGGAATGCTTATGAATGGAATCACGCAGTACTTATTTTTTCTGTGAATTTTTTCACTTAACATAATGTACTCCAGCTTCATGCATGTTGCCACACATTGCAGTTTTCTTCTCTTATAAAAAGCTTTACTGAGGTATAATCGATATATGCTACGTATACATTTTGATAGGTTTTGACATTTATACACATCTATGAAACCAACACCCAAATTAAGATAATGAACATATTCATCACTACCAAAATTTTCTTCTTGTAATCCCTCTCTCTCTCTTAATTCACACATATAATCAATTGTGTATCTAGTTTCTGTATTTGTAACCTAGTTTGCGTTTTCTAGTTTTACATAAATTATATCAAAGTTAGAATATTATAGAAATACATTTGTATCCATTTTTATAACAGTAAAATTGTTCACAACAGCCAAATTATGGAACCAACTCAAGTATCTGTCAATAGATGAATATATAAAGAAAATGTGGTATACACACAATGGAATTCTATTCAGCCGTAAGGAACAAAGTTATGTAATTTTCAGTTTTCTTCTCTAAAAGAGCTTGCTCATATTACTTACAGTAATACAATATTCTATGTCAATTTATGTATTTAACGCTAACCCATGAATTTTACTTGTTCTCATGTTATTATGTTTCGTTTTTTTTTTTTTTTTTGCGGTACTGAGGATTGAACTCAGGGGCATTCTACCTCCGAGCTATACCCCCAGCCCTATTTTTTATTCTTTATTTTGAAACAGGATCTCACTAAGTTGCGGAGCGCCTCACTAGGTAGCTGAGGCTGGCCGCGAACCCGGATCCTCCAGTCTCAGCCTCCCGAATGCTGGGATTACAAGCGTGCGCCACCACGCCTGGCTATGTTGTTGTTCTGCATCATATTCCTCTTGGAAAACTCCTTTTAGGATTTGTGTGTGTGTGTGTGTGTGTGCGTGTGTGTGTGTGTGTGGTTCTGGGGATTGACCCAGTGGCATTCCTCTTCTGAGCTATATACCTAGTCCTTTTTATTTATTTTTTTTTTTGTTTGAAACAGGGCTTTGCTAGGTTGTTGAGTCTCACTACTGGTTTATTGCTAAGGATGTCCTCAGACCTGCAATCCTCCTGTCTCAGCTCCCAAGTACTAGGATTACAGGTAGATACCACCATGCTCATCCTCTTAGTATTTCTTAAAAAGAAGTCTAGTAGTGATAAACTCCCTACACTTTTGTTTGTCTAGGAGGGTTTTTTTTTTTTTTAATCTCTTCTCCATTTTTGAAGGATAGTTTTGCTAGGTATAGTGTTCTTGTTTGGTGTTTATTTTTCTTGCTTCATTTTAAAGGTATTAGCCTTCTGCTCAGCAAGGTTTCTTTTTGAAAAATGCAATGCCAGTCTTATGGGGATATATGTGATAAATCACTTTTATCTTGTTGCATTTAAAATTCTTTCTTTGTATTTGATTTTTGCCAACTCAATTACAATTTGTCTTGACATGGTTTCTTTGTACTCATCTGATTTGATGTACTTTAGGATCCTTTACTCTGGGTGACCATTTCATTTCCAGGTTTGGGAAGGTTGCACCTATTATTTCTTTGAATAAACATTTTGTCCTTTCCTGCTATCTTCTCATACTAAGACTCCCATCATGCATATATTGGTCTGTTTAATTATGTCTCATAATGCCTTGTAGCTCTTCCATCACTCTTTTTCATTTCTTTTTGTTCTCATGAATGATTTCCAGAAATCTTTCTTCAAGTTCACCAGTTCTTCCTCCTGCTTGATATAGCCTGTGGTTGAACTCCTTTATTGAACTTTTCGATTCTAGATACTAGATTCTTTAGCTCCATGATTAATTCTGGTACTTTTAAACATTTTCTATCTCTTTGGTGAAATTCACGCTTTTTCATGCATTAGTCTACTAACCTTGGGAAGCATCTTTTCAAAGTTAGTATTAATTATCAGGTAAATCATATAACTCTGTTTAGTTAGGTTGATTTATGGAAATCTGTTTTTCTCATTTGATTGGAGTATCTTGGCTTGTTTTTTGTTTGGGATTTTAATCCCTCTGATTCTCTCTTTTGTTTTCTGCACATTAGACAAAGCAGACACCTCTCCTAATCTTTGCAGACTGGTTAAACACAAGACAAAAGTACATTTATCAGCCCAGCCAGAGATTAGAGAATTTCTACCAACTTTCTTTCCCCCAAAAGAGAAATGAGAAGCTATGATGTTTTATCTATTTACTCCTACTGAGTCAATGGAGGAGAGAGCTAATTGTCTGCCCATCCAAATTGCGGTCTCCATTCTTCCCTGGGAAACTAGACTAAACCAGACCCATCAAATTTTCAGGAGTAGTGAGACATCTGCTAATTCTCTGGATAGACGTGGAGATTCTGGGGTGTTGAATCCATGGACCAACTCTTTCCTTCTTTGGAGGGAAGATGATGGCTGGGATTTTTCATCTATTGACTCTGATAAGCAGGGGTAGGATCATTGTATCAGGAGCAAAAACCACTGTGTCTATTCTTGAGGCAGCTATCTTACT
This sequence comes from Graphiurus murinus, assembly GCA_004027655.1. Lineage (NCBI taxonomy): Eukaryota > Metazoa > Chordata > Mammalia > Rodentia > Gliridae > Graphiurus > Graphiurus murinus. The sequence goes on from PVLC010016355.1 coordinate 27,015, forward strand.
TAAGACCTGCCAGAAATTCAAATCTGACAAAACAAAGCCAGTAATGGGGGGAGTCTCCACATAAAATAGGGAATACTGAATGTGTGGACCAATCCTTTCCCTTTCCTGGGTAAACCCGGGGGCGATCTCTTCCTGGTCACATGTCAGTACCAAGGGAAAGCATCTCGACCATGGAGTGTCCTCAAGCTCCAAGCCAGCTGTGGGGAGATCTGATTTTCTGTTCTCTCAGGGCTGCCTTTTAATCAGTTTTTTATTTTTCACACTGGGAATTTGCCCTGAGTTGTGACTGAATCGTTGCCTTTCTGGGGAGAAGGCTGGTCCAAGACTTCCCATTCTTCCACCTTGCTGATGCTGCTCTTCTTTATTGGTTTATTGCCTTTTACAGACACACTTAATAGTGTGCAGCTACCCTATTTATTTACCATTTTGTAGTTGTAGAAAACTGGATCACATCGAATTATTTGCTGTCACAAACAATGCCTTGATGAATTATTTATATCTCTACCTATCTTTACTTTTCAAGATTTTCTAGGATAAGTTTGGCTGAGTCATATATATGAATCTTGAATTTTAATATTTTCTAAAGTGGCTTTACAAATTAATTTATACTCCTGCCAGCTAAACTCTCTTTCCTCTGTGTATTCTACCCAGTATTTCAAGTTCTTTTATTTATTTTTTAATTTTTGCCATTCTTGTGGTTGTTCAGTGGTATATAATTTAGATGGAGTATTTATATAATTCACTTTAATAGATACAAATCCTTCTTTGATTTATAACTATCAGTATCTTTTACAGGTTGTTTTCTGTCCATTGACTATGTGTATTCTGTCCTTTGATTGAACTGGCATCTTTGTTATTCATGTAGTGATATATGTCAACATTTTGCTTTATGATTTGCATGTTTGATCAAAAAGATATCCTACTCTTGTTTCTACTATGGTTTTTTCCTGCCACCACACCTGGCTTACTTTATTTTTAAAGCAGTTTCAAGCTTATTAAAAAAATTAAACAACTTAAGTTACAGAAGGCCTCACATAGTTGTTGAGGCTAGTGGTGAAACTGTGATCCTCCTGTCTCAGCCTCCCATGTACTGGGATTACAGGTGTACACGACTATGGACTATGCACAGTTTATTCTTTCATTTTGAATCAGAACTTGGTATCAAGAACTCAGAGGGAGAGGGTGGTTCTCATACATTATTGAAGATAAATGAGGAACCTGTTAGAAAAGGAGGAAGATTATCATCTAATTTTCCCTGGAATGAGTTACCTATTATTTACCTTCCAGTAGTTAAAAAAAAATCTTGTAAAGAGACAAAATTCAAAGTTGTCTTTGTGTTACTTCTAGTTTTGTGTATATCTTGATTACTTAGGTTGTAGGATTAGGAATCACATCATAAATATGTCATTTTGAATCTAAGTCACAAAGTAAAATATCATAGGGAAAGATTGGTACAGAGCAGTATGCATTTGGGGAAGATGTGTTTAGACACCTTTTTTCCCTGTACAACTGTATTTTAATATAGGACACTCAAATGTGGAATTCAGGAAAAAATTCTAATTTTCTTCACTTATTTTACATTCCATATCCTCAATAACTTGAAAGTCTTCAGGGTTTTGAAATCAAAAAGCTTCCTGTAAAAACACAATAATTTGACATAATCAATGTTTAGGCCTAACGCTTTGGAATATATTTTATTCCCCTTTCAGTAAGATTCTACATATTTGTGACTCACCTAATGAGGTCAAGAACATCAGTCTGACATCCCCTGGAAGAAATTCCTATTGGAATTCAGAAACATTAATATTTCTACTAAAATATAATTGCACAAAGGTTATGTCAGATCAGAAGGAAGTTTGTATTCAGTGGGGCTGTAAAAGGTTTAAAATATGTAAAATGAAGATAATTATCAGGGTATTAAAACATGACACCTAATTTCCCATAGAACAAAAGTGTTATTAAACCACCCTACACATGATTAATGTCTATAGATTACAGTTTTATACCCTCGCATGTTAAAAGATTTAATGACAGAATAATAACAGAGAAAGAGCTTTGGCAAAGTCCCAAAAGTAATTTTTATCATACTGTGCAGATAATACCATTGCTTCTTAGTTTGAAATCACAGAGACTTAATAAAGTAAAAGGAAACTGAGCGTGGTGGTGCACACTTGTAATCCCAGCATTTGGGAGGCTGAGACTGGAGGATCTGGGTTTTCGGCCAGCCTCAGCTACTTAGTGAGACCCGCCTCAACTTAGTGAGACCCTGTTTCAAATAAAGAATAAAAAATTGGGCTGGGAGTGTAGCTCGGAGGTAGAATGCCCCTAGGTTCAGTCTCTAGTACCACAAAAAAAATAAATAAATAATAAAGTAAAAGGATGTTCTTTGCAAGAAAATGGAAGGACCTGGAGAACATTATGTTAAGTGAGATTAACCAGTCATAGAAAGTGAAGGGTCATATGTTTTCTCTAACATGGGCAAGCAGGGGAGTAATTGGGATATCAGAGGGACCTGACAGTGGAGGAGAAACCTCAGTGGAGCAAGGTAGATGGTCTAAGGGAAGGGGAGGGGGAAGACTGAGGTTCATCAATGGAAAGACTACCATAAACTACATGTACATATGTGAATATACCAATGTCAATCTTAGTTCTCTATATTGGGAAGGGGGAGAATGGGGAGGCAAGTAGGTGGTCACCAAATGCTGTGTACATGTATGTCACTGTCAACATGATTTATATTATGATGTGAGACTATAATGCTCCAATAAAGCACATTATAAATTTTAAAATAAAGCCGGGCGTGGTGGCGCACGCTTGTAATCCCAGCATTCGGGAGGCTGACACCGGAGGATCCGGATTCGTGGCCAGCCTCAGCTACCTAGTGAGGCACTCCACAACTTAGTGAGACCCGGTTTCAAAATAAAGAATAAAAAATAGGGCTGGGGGTATAGCTCGGAGGTAGAATGCCCCTGGGTTCAATCCCCAGTACTGCAAAAAATAAAACAAAATAAAAAAAATTCAAAGTGAAATGAATTAATAAACATCTTAGCTAAAAATCATTCTAGAACGGATTCAATATGCACATTGTATATAATCTGAAGTTTCTATTTAGATTTTAAGATGAATATGGGATAATTTATTCACAGGGGAAAGTTTAGGGTTTTTTTGTTGTTAAATATACACAGATTCATGTAATATGTCTTGTGCCCTTAAAGAGCCCACAATCTAATACGGTGTTTTAATCTTATAGTGAATAGCTCTGACTATATTGTGTTAGTTCTCTTTCTTCTGGGATATGGAGTATTTGTACAATTTTAATTGCAGGTTAGCAGCTGTGGTGACTTGCACTTCCAAATTTCAGCCTTCAGCCCTCCCTGAGTAATTTTCCCTGCTCCCTCCTCTACTACAACCATTGATAATCCAGATGGAGGTACTTACAACAACCTGCATCTCTAAATGAAGACATCATCAAGCAGCCCCTCCCCCCCTTACAAATGAAGGAAAATTATTTAACTTAAATTCATCCAGACAGAAACAATTAGAGCCCCATCACTAACAAAATTTGCTTATTTATTTAAAAATATTTGTTGAACATCCTATTAAAAACCCCATTCTAATGATACAGGGTGTCTCCTCTTATAGGGTTCCTGTTTAGTGGATTTCATTTGATGAGTGAAGTCCAAGGACTAACAAAGGATATAGAAATATGAAAGTTTATTTTAAATTGAGGGAAGATAAAAGGCAAAAACAGCTTCCACACACATAACAGGGGGAGGAGAGGGAAGTCCCCAAAGAGAGTAACCATCAAAGCTCTTTGGAGGTAGACTTTTAAACCTTATTGAGGTTCCTCATCTGCTCTTTTATGGTTGGTTTGAATTGATTCTTGTGGAACCAATGTCTTTTTCCCAATTTCAATCCTTTACTTGAATTGTTGCCTTGTAGGTTGGTGACCCAGTAATCTCCTGGTGCCCACCAGTCTCTCACTCCCCATCTCACAGAAGATGATAGAGATGCCCTTTTTTAATCCCTCCTTCTCCCAGATCCTCTGCCCTGCTTCATTCATTTTGGACTTCTGAGTGATGCTGGAATTGTTAAGACTTTGGGAACTCTTGGAGATGGACTATATTCACTTTTCATTCTGAATTGAGCTTGAGCTCTTCAGGGGCCAGGGGTAGAACATTGTGGTCAGATATAACATGTTCCTTGAAGAGCTTAAGGTTAATATAGTTAACTGATGAGGTTTGTAATCTCATCAGTAGATAAATCCATTTTAATTTATGGATTTATCTGGATGGTAACCTAGGATGGTGGGGTGTGGCTGGAGAAAGTGAGTCCCTGGGGGTGTGGACTCCATATATGAGAAACAGAGCTCATGTGCTCTCCCTCTATTTGCTTCTCACCACCTTGCTCTGAGCTTCAGACTCTCATCTCACATGGACGGAATTTAACTCTCCAAAATCTGTGAGCAAATAAATCTTCCTTCTTCTGAGTTGTTTGGTCAGCCATTTTGGATTATATCAGTGAGAATGTTCACTGAGAGAAATCATCACAAAATGTTCACAAGTCTAAAAATAGAAGTAAAATTGCAAAAAGAATGAAATTTCATTTGGAGCACATTTTAAGCCATAGACAAGAAGTTTAACTTTAGGGTAATATCCATTTGGATACTCTGAAAGGTTTTATACATGAGGATACTTCAGAAACAGGATAATTTTTATACATGAGAAAACCTATTCCAATTTCAGTAAAAAGTTTAAGTTGGAATGCTTGAGTTTAAGGAAACTACACCAGGTATATATTATTAAATAAGAAAATCAAAGTAGGAGCCGGACATGTTGCTTCATGCCTGTAATCTCAGTATTTGGAGTGGTTGAAACAGGAGAATTACAGGTTCAAAGCCAATCTGAGAAATTTAGGGAGGCTTTCAGTAACTCAGTGAGATTTTGTCTCCAAATAAAAAACAAAAAGGGCTTGGAGTTTAGCTCAGAGGTAGAATGTTCCTGGATTCAATTCCCATTACCAAAAAAAAAAAAAAAAAAAAAAAGAAAAGAAAAGGAAGAGGCAAAGAAGCTTATGTATTAGGTAACTACTAAGGGGCACAAGTGAAGATAATTAGAATTAGTAGCTGAGATTAGGCTCAAGCAATTTGACCTCGGCCACATTGTCTTTAACATTAGACTATACATATTGCCTTTCCTAGCATGCTGGGACTTCAGGTTGGTTAAATAATAATATTATTTTATAATTAACATAGAAAGATTCAAACAGGATGATAGTTCAGGAGAAATAGCCAGACATTGAAAAGATGAGCTTCACAATAGACAGTAATTGAAAGAGACCTTGACAAATGGCTAAGATTTCAATAAGTAAAATTGGTGACAAGTTCATTCTAGATGTGATAAAATATAGAACTCATGAGGGATTTTGTGGTGGGCAGGGAAGGAGCTTTGTAATGAGTGAAGAAAGAAAATATTGAAATTACCAAAAAATGTTATGCAAAAGCAAAGAATAGATAATGACTATTTGCTCTTTGGAGTTATGAAACTTAAGACTGGTGTGGTACATTTAGATAAGATCATAAAAAGATAAAGCTATCACATTTCTATTAATGAAACACACTAAAAATCAATACTTCATTTTGGTATTCTAACCTATAATGAATGATTTGAATTTAGTTATGAGGAATATCAGAAAGATACAATTTTAGTGTTTTTTAAAAAATAACTGAACTGTACTCCTGAAAGAAATAAAAAATTCAGAAACTGCTTTAGAATTAAAAAGAATAAACTTCTGTAACAACTAAATACAATATGTGACTGAGATTGATTTGCCTTTTGTTCTGTTTATTTGGGGGTTATATAAGATGCTATGTGAAATTGATATAAATGTTTTTATAATTAGATAATATAGCTGGGTGTGGTGGTACACACCCCTCTTCCCAGTACTTGAGAGGCTGAGATCGGATTGCAGCTTTGAGGCCAGCGTCAGCAACTTAGTGAGGCCCTGTTTCAAAATGAAAAAATAAAATGAGACTGGGGGTATAGCTCAGAGTTAAAACATCATTGTATTCCGTACCCAGTACCACACACACACACACACACACACACACACACACACACACATCAGATAACATTATTGTGTCAATGTAATTTGTAGATTTTGATAAAAGTACTTAGTTTTTGAATTAGGAAGGGAATTTTTTTCTTATGAAAAATTCATGATTTTATAACTAAATTTCAGAATTTAAAAACAGTATAGATCTCTGACTAATGAAATGAAATCAGATATAAACAAAAACAAAATAAATCTGAAATTCTCTGATAATTTAAAATTAACACATACACAAAATCATTGGTTTAAAATTATTTTGAACTAAATAAAAATAAAAATATAAAAACAACTTGGTGCTGCTGATAAAATTTAAAATGCTGTTTGAAAAGAAGAAAAGTTAAAAACTTGTTATACGTTTCCACAAAGAAATTTTTTAAAATAAGCAAATTAAAAATTAGTAGAAAGACATCACAAAAAGAGAAACAATAGAACAGATAAGCAAGAGAAAAATGAAAGCAAGATTTTAGTATTAAATAAAATTAATAAAGTTCTAGAAACACTGAAATCAAAAGCATAAGGTAGAATACAGAAATTATCAATATCCAGAATGAAATAAGACATCACTACAGATTATAGAGATGTGAAAAAGATAACAGAATATATCTTATGATGATACATTCAAATTTATATGCAATTATTTTTATAAAAATATTACTTAAAAATCATGATAAAATAGAAAATTGCAATAGCTTCATATCAATTAATGTATTTTAATCTGTTGTCAAAATCTTTCTCTAAGCCGGGTGTGGTGGCGCACGTTTGTAATCCCAGCATTCGGGAGGCTGAGACCAGAGGATCCGGGTTCGAGGCCAGCCTCAGCTACATAGTGAGGCACTCCACAACTTAGTGAGACTTGGTTTCAAAATAAAGAATAAAAAATAGGGCTGGGTGTATAGCTCGGAGGTAGAATGTCCCTGAGTTCAATCCCCAGTACCGCAAAAAAAAAAAAAAATCTTTCTCTAAAGAAAGCCTCAAGACCAGATGCTTCAGTGGTAACTATTATTAAATATTTTTTATTGTTTTTATCAAGTTATATTCCATATAATTACTACATTCTAAAAGACATGAATTTGTTTTACCTTTAAAATAATACCATTAATATTGTTTTTACTAATACATATAATACTCATACATAATTATGCTTGGGGTTTTCTCCCTCACTTATTATCTACAGTCATGCTACTGTGCACTAGCATAACAGAACTTTTTACTCCTATCTTACTGTAATTAATATTCATTTAAGTATTTAAAATAAGAAACATTGCCAATCTTAAAAAGAGGAATAAAGTACTGACAGATGCTGCAGCATGAAAGAACCTTGAGGATATTATGAAATAAATTATTCACAAAAATACTATATGTTGACTGAACTGTGAGCAACAAAAACATCACACCAACAGTATTCCTTTCTTCAGGGTCTATACAAAGAGCTCAGTTTGTTATTTTCTCAAAATTCATATTGGAAATACAGCCTTCATCACCTTTTAAAATAGCTCAATTTTTCTCTGTTTCTATTACATACTGCATCTGTTTAGAAAATACTTGGATTTTATGGTCTACCATTAGAGATAAATGCACTTTAGAAATAAATCCCCATTTGCTAATTTTCCATGAGGGAGGTTATATTTATCCATGCTTATTCTCTACCCTAAAATCTTCATTCTATTAGTCAGACTTGGCCCAATCAATCCCTGAATTGGCATGTAGCAATTCCTAAATAGTTGTTTAAAAATCAAGATGGGAGTGGGTGCTGAAAATGACTGGACTTACACTCTGAACAACTGTGTTCATTCTGCCTATTTTTTATATAAATAAAAAGGCATGTAGTACCTGTACACTAGAGTCTATCTTTGTATTTGCTCTAGAGCTTATATTTCCTGCATTAGTCTAGCCAGAGAAATAATTTCAACTTCTCAGATTGGAATCCTTATTTGTCTTCCAATAGTTTAGATTTTACATGTGCTTCCACTCAGAGAATAAGTTTTTGTGTTCCTTGAGTGTTATTCAATGATTTCTCTCTAAGTCTTGCTTTCCTCCTGAATATGACCCCTGATAGCATTAACTTTAATATTTATGTTTAATAATTATCTGCATTCAATATATCATGTATTCATCCCTTATGAAATGTTATCTGCAGCTGTCAGAATGGACTTTCGTTTTCTTCCTTTTCTGCCATTTTGCATTAGAATAAATCATAAAATGGTTTGGTTTTGTCAAGACTGTGTTGATGTAAAAGTTACTGACTCTAGGTGATTCTTTTTTTTTTTTTTTTTTTTTTTTTGCGGTACTGGGGATTGAACTCAGGGGCATTCTACCTCCGAGCTATACCCCCAGCCCTATTTTTTTTATTCTTTATTTTGAAACCGAGTCTCACCAAGTTGCGGAGTGCCTCACTAGGTAGCTGAGGCTGGCCGCGAACCCGGATCCTCCGGTCTCAGCCTCCCGAATGCTGGGA